>SNQJ01S0051702.1:0-10501 GCA_010110895.2 Picea sitchensis
CCTTGAGAATTTTGTATGCTATAGCTCTCTAGAAGTGATGTCCCCCACATAGGCTGTCATGAAAATCAAACATAATTTTTTGGGCCTCTTGTAGGTCCAAACATCTCAAAAGAACTCCCAGAGGGTCTTTCCAATACAAAACCTGGTCAATAAGGCAATATTTAACTGCTTTGAGCTTAAGATATCTTGACTTACTTTTCCCCATACCATCTGGAGGTCGCAGCTCCTGCAGAAAGAATATGATTTCTTTGTACTAGACACATCCTGCCAATGGAGGGCTAACTTGTGGACCTGAATAAGACAATTCAACTTGCTGATTTTCTGAGCAGGCTCTGATGAAGTTGACCCCCAAATCCTTGCAATTAGACTTATACAATAACTTGGATAAACCTTGGACTTTAACTAGTTTGGTAGGTTTTATTTCCAGATCAAAATCAAGTATTTTGGCGATCCACTTGCTCCTTCATCCATCTATGTCTGGTTGAATGAGAATGTCCTTCACAGAAGCTGAAGGAACATACACAATGATATTTGAATGCATAAAATAATCTCTAAAATCTTTGAGAGATCTTACCAAGGCATAGGCCTGTTTCTCCATGATGTCATATTTCACCTCTACATCTCTTATTGCTCTGCTAAAAAATAAAATAGGCTGCTCCAGCCCTTCAACATTTTTCTGCAATAACACGACTGCCATTGTATCAAAAGAAACAAAAGAAAAAATCCTAAAATCTTTGGAGTAATCATGACTTATAAGAACAAGTGCCTCGGTCAAGGCCTTCTTGATTTGTTCAAAAGAATTTCTGGACTCGACTGTCCTTTTTATTTCATTCCCCTTCCTGAGCATGGAAGTTATGAGCTTTACCATTTTAGCAAAATTGGAAACAAACCTTCTCAGGAAATTAATTTTTCCCAAGAAAGACCGGAATTCTTTCCTATATCTCAAGATTTACAAGGCTTGGATTGCTTCTACCTTGCTAGGGTCAATCCTGACTCCCTCAGATGATACTATGTGCCCCAATAATTTCCCTTCTTTCATGGAAAACAATGATTTCATGGAATTTAAGGAAAGGCCAAATTTACTGCATTTTAAGAAGACCCTTTTCAAATGTTCATAATGTTCTTTATCGGACTTGGAGAAAACTGCAATGTCATCCAAATAGATGACGACAAATTTATCCCTTTCTCCAATGAAGGCGATATCCATGGCTTGCTGAAAGGTTTCCCCTGCATTCATCAATCCAAAGGGCATCTTAGCATACATGAATGTACCCCAAGGAGTGGTGAAGGCATTTTTTTCTCTGTCTTCGGGCAGGACAAAGATTTGATTATAGCCAGAAAAACCATCAATCATGGATGTCCTTGATGCACCAGTCACCCTCTGTAGTATGTGTTCCATCTTCGACAAGGGGTAATTGTCCTTCTTTGAGCTTCTATTCAGGTTTCTGAAATTGACACAAAGCCTGATTTCCCCACTTTTCTTTCTCACTGGGACCAAGTTGGCCACCCATTCTGAATTCCTCAAATGCATGATGGTCTGAGAATCCAACAACTTCTTCACCTCTTTCTCCATGATTGGAAGTAGCATAGGATTTATCGGCCTCAATTTCTGCCTATACGACTTAGTCTCCTCCTTCAGTGGGATTTTATGCTCAATGACACCTATGTCATAAGTCCCTAGATCTTCATATGTCCATGCAAACACATCAGCAAACATTTTCAATAGCTCAACATATTCAACCTTCTACTCCTTTGACATGTTGCTTGACAACTTGACAAACTTAGGATTTTCCTCAGTACCAATGTTGCATTTAGATATGTCAGCATCATCAAGTGGCCTTCTAGCTTTCACTGCCACATCATTACTGTAAATCATTTCCAAAGGAACTAGTCCCTTTGGAATGTGATTTCTTGGTAAATGCACAATGTGATGATTAGCAATTTTCTTCGAAAATACATCAACATGGAGATCATTTTCAGAATCATGATCTTGATCTATGTGTAATGAAAAAAATTCATCAAAAGTTTCCATGAACCTCTTGATTTCAAGATCATCCTCAAACACCTTCCAATGTTTAACATTGTCAGGTATAGAGGGTCTATATTTTACCTCTACATCATACCTGAGTCTAGGTGGCAGAGGGATCCTAAAACTGCTTGCTGAAATGGACAAAGAATCAACCACTGTGTTCTTTTCTCTTAGAATAAATGAAATATTGAAAGCTAGGAAGAAACTCTCAATTAGGTCCCACACTTCATTCCTATAAGATCCAAGTCTAGTATTATTGGTTTGGTAAATGTTTTTGATCTGATTGATAACCAAATCAACATCTCCAAACACATATATTTCTTTAATTCCCATATTTTTTGCAACCCTTAATCCCAAAACAAGAGTTTCGTACTCTACCACGTTATTGGTGGTTTCAAATTCTAATTTGTAGGAAAAAGGGATGGTCTATTGAGCAAGTTAAATAAGGACTAATCCAACATCAACACTCACCCTGGATGAGGCTCCATCAATTTTTTTTTTCCAAACAAGGCTGATGGGAGAGGGAACTTTAGAAAAAACAGTGGACTATTTTTTGAGTTTTAGAGGTGGTTCGGGAGCATCAATGAGATGTAATAAACTAGACCCCAAATCAGTGCCAAGTGAAAATATGGGATGGTTGGTGGGGTTCTTTTCATAACTAATGATATAGGCCAATTGAGAATCCTTGTAAAGCCTTCTATGCTCCCCCCCAAACACAGGAATAGTAGCATAGGTGAGGTCCATTTGAAGGGTTCCTCCAAGTCTTTTTATCCATGGTCTTGACAAAAGCATGCAAAACTTGGGAGGGACATCAACTAATACAATATCCATGACCACACTCTTCATGGGAAGCTGGAACAAGGTCACAACTAGGTCTTTGATGACCCCTAGACATTGCACTTTCCTAGAGTCAAATGAATACAAGTCATGGTATGCTTTTGTGATTTCTAGTCCTAGTTCTTCCATGACAGTTTTGGGAATGAGATTATGGGATTCCCCTCAATCCATCAGACAATTATGCATCACCTTATCATTTATGTTTAGCGATGTGTAGAAGGGAGGGGATGAATCATCTCTATCTTCTACCATTGTACCTAAGATGACTGCTGGCCTTTCATCTTGCAAATTGATTGAGTCTGTGGGATGTTTTGAGGGTTCATGTAGCAACAATTTAGATAGGATTATTTTGAAATCTTCATGCTTGACCAGCTCTGAAAGGGGTACATGGATTCTAATTTTTTGAATTTCATACTCGAAATTAAAAGGGGATGTAGACTTTGGAATTTCTTTCACTTCCAGGACCAGAGTTTTAATCACTAGAGAGGGGATTTGAACTTTCTTACCTTTGCTGCTGCTACATCTTTAGMAGGCTTTTCTACTATGGTAGGTCGATCAGGAACATCATGCTTTCCTTCTTTCTCCTTGAACCTGAGGTTGTATCTGTTCAGGATACTGCTGGCCTTGTCCCCCTTGCTCATCTCATTTAATTGGWTGTCCATGAGAGACTCCTCGTATGTTGATTGAGTCAAGTGAGGGAAAGAGGATGTGTCCCCAAGACAGTGGATTTATGGATCAAGGTCTTCTTCCTCTCCATCATTATCTGTGACAAGGTTTTTTTGGAGAGGGGTCTGGATTTTCTGATCATATCTATCTCTGATCCTCTGTTCCCTTTGGAAAATCTGAGGAGCATTGTTATTGGGCCTCCTGAAGTTGCCTCCGTTATCATCATTTTGAGTATTTTAGTGCTTACAACATCTCACCAACAAAACCCTAACTACAAACCCTTTTGACAACACCTGCGAAGCAGATGAAGTCTCACCCTAGGTAGAGGCAGGGGTGGTTGCAAGACTTAGATGTCTGCAACCTTAGCCGGGACACATATATGTGATTGTAACACCTTAACAGAGCACTTAGCAGTTATAGTTCATTAATATTCAGTCTTAGTTTACAATGTAGCTAAACCCTAATAATAGATCAACGCAGTATTCACACAGATCCAATAGATTCAAGCACTAAGCATACCAACATAGATCAGATCTAGCATTCATTCACATTATTCAACACTAAGCTACCATATTATATTCTTCTAAGCATATATCAATGCACTAAGCATTTAACCACATAAACAAGAGAACAACCATAAATCACAAAGCAACCACAAAACATGATATACGTGGTTCACCCCCACCCTGGGGCTATGTCCACCAACTCTTCTTCTTTGTTTCTTTCTGTCAATCTTCTACTTGCACAGAGCCATGATATCTTACTCTGCAGAGGACATGAGATCTGTGTGCACTCTGCTAGATCCTCCTTCCTTGAGTTACAACACAAATCCTCTTCGGAGTCTCTTACAATCACTTTCACTTAGCCTTGCAAATCTCACATAGTATGCCCAAAGCATTTACAATCATCGCTTGCACTTAGCATAACACAAAAAACCTCTTCTCCCCCTTCTCTTACATCACCTAGAATTCTATTTATACATTACAAAGAGGGACTAAACATGGATAAACCCATGGTTCGAAATCCCCATACCCGTTACATAATCCCAAAACCCAAAAATCCCTAAAAAGGGGTTGAGATCCCGCGATCTCCGCTTCGACTTGCGCTCCACCTTCGACAGCCTGCCAAAGTCCCCAAAATAGGTCAAACATGACCAAGGATCCTCAAAACTTGGTCAAGGGCCAACAAGACCCCAACACTCATCTGTGACTTGTCTCGAGTCACTATGGTCTAGGTAGCTCTGCTTCAAAATCCTCGATCTTGGCTCGAGCTACTTCGAGTTGTTGCTGCGCCACAACCTCCTGCTCGATGAACTCTTGGATAAATGCTTAGTTTACAGGTCCCTCTAAGCGTTGTTCAACTGCAGTGATGACTTTCTCTAGTTTTGATCATCGACCTTCAATCTATGTGAATATTTGGCAAGCCTCATCCTGTTTTGGTTGGGGCCTCTGAGTCACTTCCATGACTTTGATCTGAATGGTGTGGAACTGCTGTTGAGTAGTGCACTGTTCTTGGGATTGCTTCATCCTCTCAACGGTTGACAGGGGTTTCAACTGCACTTGTACTGTTTCTTCTTATTGCTTTTCCTCCTAGAGATATGACTCCAGTGCCTTCAGTTCAATATCCTCAGTGAGTCGCTCATAAGTCTGGGCATTATGATCACTTAACTGTTTACATTCTATGGCGAGGGCCTTGATTCTCTCAACTGTGCTTTGAGAAGTTTCTTCTCTTTTATTTCGCACATCCTGCAGAGTGCTGGGAACTGTTCATAGCTCTAAGTCTGCTATTATTTGTTGAAGCTGATGGATAGCTTCCGTGAGCTGAGCTACTTGATGCTCCACTCAGTATTTTGCCTTTAGCTCTAAGCCCGTCACAGAGCGAAGTGCTCTGTTGACTGATTCTTTGACTCCAAGCTGCTCTGTGAGAAACTGTTATTTTTCTTGCTTGACCTATGCCCTCTCTTCTTCAAACTTGGCTTGAAGGTCATCCTTCTCCTTTTGTGAGACCCGACGTTGCTCTACCATTTCTTCTTGGGCTTGTTTCAGGGCCACTATGACATGGTCTTTCTTGGCTTGTGCTCGACAAAGGTGAGCTTCAATCACATCAGCTGGTCTGTGTAGTTGGACATGCTCATCTCCAAACTATGGTTCTTTTGATGGTGGAGGTGTAGTAGATACCGTGTGGCTAGATTGAAGGGCCTGTTGTACCCCTATGAGTTCAACCTCAATCCTGTCATACATATCCTCTTGCTTGGCTTCATGTTTCTGCAAGATGTCTTGTGAGGCATCTGTTATAGCTACGATGATGAAGTTGAAGTCATCTACAATGAGCACAGTCTGCATCTTAGTCAAGGTGGCTCTGGATTTTGTTTCGGGAAGTGGGTTTCATGGTGGAAACCTTCCTTTTTTTCAAGGGATCAACCTCATCAATAGGATCCCTAGGGGGTGTTACTTTGCCTTGCTTTTGTTGATCTTATTTTTCGTTGGTATCTTCTTGATCTACTTTTTCATCACCTCCTCAATCAGGTGATACTGAAGCAGTTTCTTCCGATGCACTGCTCAAGTTTTGGACCTCTTCGATCTTCTTCCTTTTGCTGGGTCTAAGAGTATCCTTTGCTTCATGAGTGGTCTCAGGGATACTGATTAGTTTGGGGTCTGACATTTCTACAGGGTCAGTGGGGATGGGGAACTCTGCAGACCAGTCCTTGGTTATCTCTTTGAGGTCCTCCTCTGTGAGCTTGTAGTATGACTGAAGATCTTATTTATGCTCATCTACTCATGTGGTGATATAAATGAAGTGTCGATATGTGCAGAACTTCATGAGGAGTTGGAACCGATGCAAGGTGTTTGGCGTCATGTGAGGGACAACTTTGATAACCCTCTTCAGTTGGAGATAATATGTATGAAAGACTACGTTCGAATGCCACTGTTTTCCCATATCGCTCGAGTACTAGAGCGTGGTGAACTTCACAGTGAGCGGCTCAAATGGCTCAATGTCCGAGAAGGTTGCACCTTCTGCCATCTCCCAAGCAGTAAATGCAATGAGGATTAGGAGCCAACTAAAGTGGAATTCATAGCCATTATCCTGAGCTTTTCACAAGTCTAATTCCCACTGGTTGAAAAAGTACTTTTCCCAGTTCATCTGGAGTCCTTCTACATATTTCTCGGTGAGGTCAACAACGAATCCTGTGACTTGTGTAGGTCTGTTCTTTCTCATGAACTTTCCTGCGATCAACTGGAAGGCCAGGCACACTGCACCATTCTAGATGGAAGCTACCTTGTAGCATCATGTTCCCTTTTCTACATCACCATATGTGTCTTTGATATTCTATTCCAATGCGTGATCTGTAGCCTTCCTTGGGTAGAATTCCTATGGGTCGGGTCCCTACATGCTCAATTTGATGATCCTATGGATTAGCGTCGAATCGACTATGATGAGTCAATCTAGCCATAGGTATCCACCATGGTAACATGAGAGCAGGATATTAACACACACGTTAACCTCCTAGTGCCTTCCAAAGTGTGGAATCTTCACTACATTCAAGAGGTTGGACTACATGAGGTTCATAGTCCATGGATGGGGGATTATTTTCAAGTTCTTCCCCTTCGTCCTAGTCAAGTATTTATAAGGAGCGAGCATACTATGGTTCTTGTGGTCTCCTAGGTTGAAGTCACTGAACTTCAATGTCACGATCTTATCCTACTGCGTTCTAACTACACGTATCTCCTTCGGAAGTTACACAGTAACCATGGTGTAATAAAAGTCCCTTGGGACACTGTCATGACTCACCGCACTGACCAGAGGTGGGATTTAGTTGGGCAGGATAGTCGGGATTAACTTCACATTTGCTAGGTCATCTCTGTGCTTAGTTATTTTCTATGATGCAGGTCGAGATGGTCCAGATCCACAAGTAGGCTTGCACTCCTCGTGTCGATGAGGCATGAATTTTTACGAACATCACCTTCTCATCCATAAGGTCGATTATAACTTCTTCGACGATTTTCTCTGCAACGTTGATCTCGTCTGACATGCACGCTTATATAAGATAACTCAGGTGAATGAATGAGTTCCCAAAGCAATAGAACATGTGTCTATCTCAATAAACACATCGTGGTAGTAATGGGTTGGCTTGGATACAAGTAAAAAAAGTGTTCTTGGTGCAGCAATCGACAGAATAAGTAGACACGATGTTATAGATATCTTCAACGGATGAAAGGCCTTCATTAATGTGGTTCTATCCGTTGCAACGCAGTCCCAATGGTTTGATGGTGAGCCTTCGGGCCATAACTACTGTTCTAACCGTTTGGGTCTTCGAGCTAACAATTATAATGCTTTGAATGGCTATATCACTTCACCATAGCAAAGTTCCATGTTGAGCTGTTATGATATCTTGATGAAGTTCCATTTTTTCAAATATTCCTTCTGCGAAGTCCCTTCTGGAACCTTCTGCAACTTTTCTATCTTTTCTCTCTTCTTACTGAACTTTCTAGCCTTCTTCCTTGTAGTATTTGTCTTGGTTATCCTCTTTCCATTCTGATTCTTATCTCCTTTTGGCATAGTAAATTCACGCTGTTGAGATTCTTTCATAGAGTCAGAGATTAATACGTCTTCTCTATCCGGGGTAGGTGTTCTACTCGTCTGTGAGTCTGCTTGTGTTCTTTCAACTTCGACATCCAAGTTTCTGGTTCTAAGTAGCTTCGATCTATTCTCCTGTTCTTCAATTAGGTGTGCTATCCTCCTAGTCATGAAATCTTTTAATTCTTTCTTCTTCTACTCTAAGACTTCCTCTTCTTTCCTTCTGTCTCGATCTGTTTCAATCCAAGATTTTCCTAGTAATATAGAAAATGGGGTGTTGTTCTCTATAAATTTAACAATCTCAAAATCTTTCTCTGTCGAAGTTCCATGATCACTCATAGATATCTAGGTGCGTCTTCCACATAGGGTTATCAACTTTCCTCTAAATAATCCTATTCCTCCCAATGAAGGAATCATAACAAGATTTCCTAAAGTTTCCCAAGTTCTTTCTGTCATGATATTTACCTATGTTTCTTTATCTAGAACACAGTTAATGTCGAAGTCTCCTATTTTTTCTTCTATGCATTCCTTATTTGAAGATCTCTGATAAGTTGATATTTTTTTGATCATTTAGGGTTTCTTTCATTTGTAGCAATATATTCTCTGATTCTTTATGGGGTTCTTCCATGGTCTCAGTTTCTTGACCTTCCTTAGGGTTTTCTTGTCTCATATTCATTCTGTCAAGCTTAGCAATCATTCTAGGGAAATCTAAAACTTCATGATCCATAGCTTTACAACAAAGACAACTAGGTCTTCTACCAGGGAATTCCTTAGCAATATGTCCCGGTCTTCTGCAACTATAACAAAGAGTTAATTCTCTCTTTCTTTGAAATGATCCCCAAACTTTCCTATACTGCACACTAGGATCACAGTAGCTAGCCTGCAAAAATTTCTTTCTCGGATCCTGCATCCATTTGTTAGTCCAAACATTCTTTCTATGCATAGGAATAACATATCTTTCTCTATTTTTGTCAGATCTACTCATATCAAACCTTCTTTCATCTAGCCGTGCCCTACTTTTCAATCTAGGACAAAAATTATCAAACATACCTAGACCCATACTTTTGAAACAAAAATTTCCACTTATCTTACCTTTTCAATAAAAAAAATTCCCCGTTCTTACCTTTATAAGAAAACAAAGCTTTAAGATCTTACCTCTTTAACCAAAAATTCTTACTTTACTTTTATCAGAGCACAAATCTTTTAGGTCTTACCTCTTTTCTTCTGATATGACTTTTCTTCTTGGCACAGAGATTCACAGGTCAAGTATAATACTGCACACTAGGGAAATAGATCTACACATAGAGCTTTATCTTTTCTATAGTTCCCAACAATCACACTTTCAGGTCCCGGTGACAAAACCATTTGTTGGCACAGGGGAAGACTCAGGGTTCAATGCTTACAACAACGCACCAACAAAACCCTAACTACCGACCCTTTCGGAAATACCTGCGAAGTAGATGAAGTCTCACCTGAGGTAGAGGCAGGGGTGGTTGTAGGACTCAGATGTATGCAACCTTAGCTGGGACACCAATATGTGATTGTAACACCTTAATAGATCACTTAGTAGTTATAGTTCATTAATATTCAGTCTTAATTTACAGTGCAGCTAAACCCTAATAATAGATCAACGTAGTATTCACACAGATCCAATAGATTCAAGCACTAAGCATACCAACATAGATAAGATCTAGCATTCATTCACATTATTTAGCACTAAAATACCATATTATATTCTTCTAAGAATATATCAGTGCACTAAGAATTTAACCACATAAACAAGAGAACAACCATAAAGCACAAAGCAACCACAACACGGGATATACATGGTTCACCCCCACCCTGGGGCTACGTCCACCAACTCTTCTTCTTTTTTTCTTTTTGTCAATATTCTACATCCACAGAGCCATGGCATCTTACTCCACAGAGGATAGGAGATCTACGTGCACTCTGCTAGATCCTCCTTCCTTGAGTTACAACACAAAGCCTCTTCGCAGTCTATTACAATCACTTGCACTTAGCCTTGAAAATTTCACACAGTATGCACAAAGCATTTACAATCATCACTTGCACTTAGCATAGCACCAAAATCCTCTTCTCCCCCTTCTCTTACATCGCATAGAATTCTATTTATACATTACAAAGAGGGCCTAAACATGGGTAAACCCATGGGCCGACATCCCCATACCCGTTACATAAGCCCAAAACCCAAAAAGCCCTAAAAAGTGGTTGGGATCCTGCGATCTCCGCTTCAACATTTGCTCCACCTTCGACAACCTATCGAAGTCCCAAAAATAGGTCAAACATGACCAAGGATCCTCAAAAATTGGTCAAGGGCCAACACCCGTGCTAAAAACCCACCAAATCGGACCCCCCATTAAAGGTAGAATGTCG
>SNQJ01S0051702.1:10975-49596 GCA_010110895.2 Picea sitchensis
GTCGTCTAAAGGAAATATTTAATATTGAGTTTTTATCCTCCAGAATGAGAAGTCGACCCAAATAGCTAAGGAGGAGTAGTATAAATATAAGACGCCATATCTCATTTTACACACATAACTCGCAACTGCAGAAATTTAGTTGTGTGGAAGTATGGAGAGTAGCTGCAGCTGCAACTACTACAACTTGTATTTTCGGTTTCAGTCTTGGAATCTCTCTTGTTTATGGTTTGGAATTTCTACTTGGTATGCTAACTTTGGAGAGTGATACACTACCTTGATTGGCTATTAGGCCTAGGGTTTGATTCTGGAATTATTCTCTGTCAAGCCTAAGGTGCTCGGGGGTGGCTTCGGCCTATTGTTGGGTGACAATATTGCTATATTGTCTATGGTTAAACGACCACACCTATTATTTCTAACAATAATCCCATCATCGAAATCATAATCATTAATCTAGGTACATGCATGAAATTTGATTAATTACTTTATTCCAACAACATCACATCATCAAGTCACCATCCTATGAAATATAAACCAAAATAATTGATTATAAGAAGCATGCAAAACCAAACAATCAAAGAATGGAAAATCATCAAACCAAAATCAAATATAAGAGAAGGCAGTAATTTCCAAAATTTAAAAGGGGGCCCCTTTATTTTTGCTAAAATTTAAGGGGAGATGTTGAGGCCTCAACACCACCTTGTTCTCTTTTCCTTTGATATCCTTTATATCAAAGTCATACTCATTGAGGAATTCCATCCATCTAATTTATCTGGCATTCAAACTTGGATCTCCAAACAAATATTTCACACCACTATGGTCCATTCTTAGCTCAAACCCTTTTCCCATAATATAATGCCTCCTTTAAGGCATGCACTATGGGTTCCAATTCTAAATCATGTGTGGTATAGTTCCTCTCATGTTCCTTCAACTTACTTGACTCATAGAAAATAGTGTGCCCATTTTTGGTAAGGACTCCTCCAAGCCATTCCTTGCAGGAATTTGTGCACACAATGAAATCCTCATTTGGATAAAAAAGTATTCAAGATTGGTGCACTTGTCAACAAATTCTTCAAGTGTTGAAATATTTCTTCACATTCAAAAGTCCACTCGAACTTCACACCCTTGTTTTTCAAAGAAGTGATTGGATGTGCAATCCTTGAAAAGCCTTCAGTTAATATTTTGTAATAAATTTCTAGTCCCATGAATGATATCACCTTTGAGAAATTATTTGGTGTTTTCCATCCTATAATGGATTCTATCTTCTCTAGGTCCACTACTATCCCTTCTTCTAAAATAATATTTCCCAAATAATGTATCTATCTATGATAAAATAAGCACTTGCTCAACTTTTCATACAACTGATGCTCCCTCAATACTCGTAGCACCATCCTCAAGTGATTTTCATTCTCTTCTTCAGACTCAAAGTAGATAAGTATGCTTTCCAAGAATACAATGACAAACTTATCTAAGTAATTTTTGAAAATTCTATTCATCAAACATATGAAGACAACTGGTGCATTTGGCAACCCAAATGGCACCACTGTAAATTAATAATGGTCACACCTTGTTCTAAATGTAATCTTGATGATATCATCTTCTTATTTCATGACAAATGTAACATGAAAAATGTTATTTCATGGTGTCAAGGGGTTGTGACACTTAGTAAAGTGCGTGTGACACTTAGTAAGGTGCATAAGATAGTTGACGAAGTGCATGCGACACTTAGTAAGGTGCATACGACACTTTACGACACTTGCGACACTTAGGTGTAAATAGGTATGACACTTAAGTGTGACATTTTGGTGTGTAATAGATGCCTCCTAAAGTGTGAGGTCAGAAGAGAAACTGATGGCTGAAACAATTTACAAAAAAATTGATGCAAGGGTACTAGATTAGGAGAACCTGGCAGAAGCTGCAAACAACTATCAAACAATATATATGTATCATTCCCGAGGCAGACATAACTATGCTTGGAATAAACTGACTCAAAGCATGACCTCTGACCAATACACTACATATCTATGAAACTACTGACTAAGGATATGGCCACCAGAGATATAATGTGGATCCATACCTCCATGAATCAATTAGGTCGCAGCCACAAAAAATACACAGTGGAGCTACGATATGGAAACAAAATAGTCATAAACCAATACAAAGTGGATCTATGTGACAATGTACAACAATAAGATTATTATTTATCGTATCCTAAGCAAAGCACATAATAGAGTGAGCTCCCAACACAGGGTCTTCATCATGTTCCCTAAATAGTATGAATCTAGACATGTGAATAAATGACTTGATGTCGAACATGGTAGAAAACACTTGATTACCAGTCATTAATGTATACCATTAAAAAGTGCAAGGGAAATCACCAATGATGACAATGACTCCCAAGGTACCCTAGTACATTCCAACGAATGTGAATAAATGATCTGAATTCGAACATTCGTGGAATCATTCGATCAGAGGCCAATGATGTAAAATTACTTTCGGAGGTGAGGAAACCTGCCATTGAGGCATGTAGGTTCCAAGGTGATAACTAGTTTCTAAGTCTAATTCCCATATAATGTGTTGAAGTCGATAGGAACATACTCGTTGAAGGAGGGCCATGATCTATCCCCCATCATCGACACAAAACTAACACAAGAAAGTGATGTAAGATGATCGATTAAATGAGTGTCAACTGACATGAGGATGAAAGGTGGTAATACTATAGAATGGTTTGTTTGATATGAAACTTCCCTTGAACATTGTGAGGCATGACAAGTGACTTGGTATCATTGACTCAACTGAGATATAGACCAAAACATAGTGAGACGATAACCAGGGCACTCCTCGGGTGAGATGAAGGAGTATGAGGACACATGGGATTGGTATGACTCGGAGACAAGAAAATTATATAACTGTAAGATAAGACACAAATAGATGACATGTTCAAATATGACAACAAACAACTTCCATAATGTTTTCCAAAAACTTAACCCACTTCTTTCAATTCCCCCCCTACCATGATTGGCGAGTACCTCTTTGTTTTTTAATGAGCTTGAGGAGGATAATAGATGCTCGGTAGAACACATCTTTGATGAGTCCCTAATCATATGTTTAATGAACCTAAATAAGGATGGGTTTGGCCCCATATGGGTCCTTCAATGCATGTTTTATGAGCCCAAAGAAGGAAAAATCAATGGTATTTTCATGTTTAGAGAGTCTAAAAATCTCGTTTCATTTTTTAACGATCTTGACATAGAAACGAGAACTTTTCTCGAAGCTCTATGTTTAATTTTTTAACAAGCTTGACATAGAAATGAGAACTTTTCTCAAAGTCGATTTCATTTTTTAATGAGATTGAAAACAAGAATAAACTATGCTCGATGTAATACCCATGAACAAGCCTCTTCCCAACATGATGTTCAGAGGTTTGTACATTGATCGATACCTATTGGTGGGTTTTTTCCCAACATAGAGTTCATAGGTTGGTAATTTTCCCCCAAATTATCATAAGAAGTTGGAAGTTTAACTCCAACATGATGTGTGAAGGTTGGAGACATGTTCCCCAAGATTTGGTTCATCCACTGAATCTTCTTCTGCACTTGCTTAGACTCCTAGTTACTAATAGGGATAAGTTCACCAGAGAGGGAGGAATAAAAAGGATCAATTGAAATAGGCAGAGGAAGGTAAGGTTTAGATACTAGATCATGTGGAAGACTATGTGACATGATGTCACCTAGTGTTTTAGTGGAAGATGGGCTAGGTGCTACCATAGGACTGAACAATTCATAGGATTGTCACACCGTAGCCATAATCATATTTAACATGGAAAGCTCATGTGGGGGAATCAGGGGGAGGTAAGGGAAAAAATCACATGAGTGAGGAATCCTTGAAGATACCTACCCCCACACTATTGTACTTAATATTAGACTATCCCAGGAAAGGGATGTTATCCGATGAATAATTATGGGGATCTAGAGTGCAATAATTAAGTTGGTAAACAATCACAATTTTCCCTTGATGGGGAAATTGTAAAATGTAAAAAACTGAAGAAGCGACGAAAATCATCGCATAGAAGAAACTACATCCAAGCAATAAATTATAATCCAGGTGCATGTCAACCACTTCAATTTAAAAAAAAATGACTTTTCCTTTTAATTCCATAGAGAAATATTTCAAGAGTTCATAAAGTTGGAAACCACGTCCATCTAACTCCTTAAGGGTGGTAGGAGGCTGGTTAATTTCAGGAGAACCGATGGCTCTCTAGCAAGACAAATACATGACACATGCATGTTATAACAAGATTTGCCTCACCCTATGCAATCTTGCACATAAGGCCTTTTTCCATTTCCCTATGCAGACTTATCATCCCTATTTGTAAAATCCAGAGATAAATATAAATAGTTTTCCACATGTACGCATCTTGCCTACTATACAACACGTGTATACGCAGGCTACTCCACTACAACCCATGTACATTGGAATTTGTGCCAGAA
Source organism: Picea sitchensis (assembly GCA_010110895.2). Taxonomy (NCBI): domain Eukaryota; kingdom Viridiplantae; phylum Streptophyta; class Pinopsida; order Pinales; family Pinaceae; genus Picea; species Picea sitchensis. The sequence continues at coordinate 15,463 of SNQJ01S0051702.1, forward strand.
AATGAAAATTAATGTCAGATTTCCATGTCATGACAGGAGATCTATGATCCTTGGCCTTCCATATACTAGAAACGTTCCGACTCGGCCCTTCAGTTCCATTTTGAAGGCTATAAATGGGCCAATTTCAAGCTATGGAAGAAGGAGAAAGAATTCAACTTTGAGAGAAAAGTTACTCTGGAGAAATTATTTACTTCATATTGAGTCTACATCCCTTTGTCATTTAAGTCTGAACACAGTGTTCAACCCCCAAGCTCTTCCCTTATTGATTGAGAACCTCATTGCTTCTCTATTATGAGCTTGCCCTTGGTGGAAGCCCAGCTGGAAGGAACTTAGTTTCTCGGTTCCGAACCATGATGACACAAAAGTATGTAATATTTTCACTTCTGCTGATCATTTATTAATAGAAATACTCCTTTCTCGTCCAATTGATATCTTGCAAATATATTGAGTTATTATCCATGGGCATATTTGTTATGTATATTAATGGATTATGATATCTAATGTGATAACCTTTTATATTATCACCATATGCTTGCTTTTCTTGGTCATTGAGAACTAGTTACAGGTATATAGCTTTGGGTCTAAGTGCTCAATGGTGGACTTCATAGAACATCTGGACGAGGTAGGCCTCTTTCTTATCTCGATTGCATATTGGTTTATATAGCATGGTTTTGGGATTGAGTTGATTTTTGCAGTCATTTCCGTCTGTTGTGGTTTACCCTAGCCATAGAGAGATTTTCCTCGTAACAGAATTGGCGACCATACTACGGATTGAATATTCTTTCTTAGGGTTTGGAGTACTTTTCTCCTTAGATTACTCTCGTTCCTATTGTGTTTCTTGTCATTTCATTGCTTGACAACCTCTTTTCACTCTGGGTCTGAGTTTTCAGGCTTCTCCCTTGCCTGGTCTTTCTTTTTGAAACATATATGCTCTTTTTTCTTTGACAATCACGTATATACGTAGGCCGTCCCAGGCCGTCCCTCTACAAGATGCGTATCTATGCTCTATTTACCTAAACAATCACGTACATCAACTTTCCTTGATTTTTTGCTTGGTCTGGTGATTTTTGGGTGGGATTTGAGGTTTGCTGAGCCTTCTTGGGTCTCTGTAGTGCTTGTTAAGTGCTTGTGGGATGACAAGAAACCCATCTTCAGTTGAATTTATGGGTAGAGTCTTTCTCATCATATTTTTATTTTGATTGTCCTTGTACATTGGGCTGGGTGTTTTGTTTCTTGGTATCCTGCTTGAGTTATCTCTTTCTATACACAATAGGGTGTATATCAAGTTACTTTTCAGTCCATGTATTTTCATTTTTATTATATTGAAAATACAAAAAAATAGGCATTTTGCATTGCTTGGCATTTTGGTCTTTTGAGTCCTTGTCATTAGCTTAGTGCATATACTGAAAGATTTCATTTTTACTTCATAATTATAGATTTGAAATTGAAAATTGCATTTGTTATTAGAAGCATATCATTCATTGAAAGTTGAATTTGGGAATTTTCATTACTTTCATATTTACTTTCCTTGTAAAGTCATAACACCATGAGTTTCACTACCATACCTTTTTGAGTAATCACGACCACTAAAATTAACGCTATAATTTAAAATTGATTAGTCACGATTTTATTTTCTAGGGTACACAAACTAGCTTAGGATTTAGTGCCTTGGGATAGGATTTTGTGAGTAAACTTCTCAAAGGAAATTAAATCAACATATGTGTCTGAGAAAGGGAGTGGAGAAATCCATTGTATAATTGGTAAGATCAGGAGGCTCCACTCACACCCAAGTTAATCACGAGGTCACACAAAGTCGTTTGAAGGGATATCCCCTCGATACCTTCTTAGTGTCAGAGATATTTTGGGGATCTATTAGTATCTAAGGATCTTGCTAGTCCCTTTACGCCATTGAGAGGCAATGCTTTCAAGGTTTCGGCTTTGCTACCCTACCCATAGTCGGACTTGACTTACAAATTCTCTCTTGTGAATCGATTACAAAGTGGTTTATTAGTTTCTTGACTTAGGTGTCATAGGTTGCTAGCGAGGGTTATTCCACGGTACCCTAGGTTAGATAAAAATTCGGACATCCTATGCTTTATGGAGGATTACCTCTCTGGGGGATTTGACCGAATGGTTGTTAAACCCACGAGGGATCTTGTAACTGATTTTGTTACCTCCGATGTTTATCATAGGAGTCTCAGTCCTATTAGGTGAGCCTTACCTTCTTTAGGGAGGGAGGTCACTTTCAACCACTTTACCCCATTTGTGTATATATTGGTTGTTTTGAATTTTTAGGTAAATGCTCTTTGATTACTAGTTGGCCTTAGGGAGGATTTCTTTGAGTCTTATCATGGATAATGGAGTTACTTCATCTCCCCCATTCACTGCTACCCCCCATGGCGTTTACTTTCATTTCATGGGGACAAATCCTTCCACTCTTCATAATGTCATGCATAACTATGAAACTCAGTTCGCGCCTTGGGTCTCTAATCATTTCCTATTGATATTCCTTCACCTTACCAATCACCTCCACGGTCCACTTATATGAATCTAACATTGGTTGGGGCACTTCATATTACCTGATGCCTACTTATTATTGGTATGAGTCATGTCCCTCAACTAGATTTCATGGTGGGAGGTTGGAACCTCCATTCTTAAGAATCTAGTCCTTGTTGCGGACACACCTACCACACTTAGAGGGGAGTGAATGAGTGTGGGGATCTTTTCCCAAAACTTCCCTCTTACAAAAAACTCCTTAGTTAACATTGAACATTTTCTCATTACTCATTTTTATCATTAATAATTAGTTAGATGTGAATACATATCAGGAACATATCATCAACAAATCATCCTCCACAAAGGAACACAAAGAACCTAGGATGTATGTACAATTTTTTCTTTTTATTCTGAGGACTTCAATCCGAGGGTTTTCAGCAACAAGCCCCAGATAGAGTACAAATATACAGAGCACCAGCTCTATATGCAGAATTATCTTACATTCTCAGCACCAACTAAAATGAGAAACAATCCTCAGCATATATCAATCATCAACATAAACAAGTGCATCAACCACATACCAACTTTGTGCTAAACAATAACACATAATCAACTTGTACCATAAACAAGTACATCCAACCATGTGTAAGTATATACCAATCGTATTTCAACTACTCATCAACAATGAATCATCAATATGTACCGAAAACATCATCAACTACACCTCATGTATGTACTTAACCCATCAAGCTGCTTGTCTCAAATACTTGACTAGTTTGGATTAGTCAACAACTAACGAAATAATAAAAGGCTTTGTACCTGTAATGAATAAGATATGAAGATGATACACAATGTTCTTTAGTGTTTTTAATACAGTGTTCAGTGGCACTACTTGGAACCTCTCGAGGAAAATGAGTTATAACAAAATGGCATGCCTTGTTGAATTCAGGCTTATTCTAGAGGCGATAGCAGCCAGAGTGTTCCCCACACAAATGTTTGTTAAATTGATATAAAACTATTACAAAGCATACTAAATACTGTACCCTAACTTGAAGACGTTTTGTTTCAGATTTGGATTTGTTATGAAGAAATTATGTATATTTGCAGTACTGTTTTGACTATTTCAAAACTAGTCACAAACCTATGTTACTGCAGTGTAACTCCAAAATACAACGACCAACAAACTGAATTTTTACCATAGATACTTGGGTATGGTTTATCATTGGCATAGAAATTTCATAGTTTGAATCATTATATACAAAAATTTATAGCGAAAATGGTGGGAATGACACATAAAATAACATACCTTAGGAAGCACATCCATCAAAATAATTTATGCTCCTTCCATTTAGGCCCTCTTTTCTTCACATTCCTTCTGAAATTTGGCTTATATATCCTTGAATTTACCTCAGTTACCTATAGATATTCAATATTCTCAAGTGTTCCACACCAAAATGCTCCTGACTCTCACAAGAAGCTCTCCATCAATGCTCAAAGATATTCTCACATGAATCTCTCCATTGATCCACAAAGATGATCTACAAGAGACCACCACTATATTATTTATACTTTCAAACTATAGGTCACTTAACCCATTTTTTATGTTACTTAACCCATTTATAGGTTACATAACCTATTTTCCTTATTTTAGGGTTAACCACTTTCCATAAATAGAATTTCTCCAATATTTTATCATTTAAATATTCCTTCTTGATTTTCTCATCTTACTTTATCATTTCTTGATTTTTTCACTTCTCTGTATTATCTAAATAATCCACATGACTTTGTCACCTTACTTTTATCATTTAAATAAATGATTTCTTATTTTAGGTCCATAACCTATTTTCCTTGTTAGGGGTTAACCACTTTCCATAAATGAAGAAGGTTCTCCAATGCTATCATTTAAATATTCGTCTTGATTTTGTCACCTTGCTTGATCATTATTAGTTTGTCACTTCTCCTTATTATTTAAATAATCCACCTTGACTTTGTCACTTTACTTTCCATTTAAATAATGATTTCTTCTTTAGGTCACTTTGACTTCTTTGACCTTAGGGACTTCAAGCCTTCATGTGAGGGTCCTTCATCTTAGTAAGGCCATAACTCTCAAACCATGAGGGAGTTATGTGTGGAATTCCACATACCACCAAAAATGACATGACAAGCTCTATCCATCTAGGATAGTTTTCACCAACAATTTCCTTGATCTTCATCTCATTATTCACATACAAGCATGGGTCCTCCAACCATTCTTCTAGGATAACTCAATCCGTAAAAGCGTCTTCCCGTGAGAACTTTCACCATAAAGGGACCACTTTGGAGTTCATACATTTATACACCTTATCAATCATGATAAGAAAATAATGATATAAAGGGTCCTCCAACCATTCTTCTAGAGGATAACTCAATCCATAAAAGCGTCTTCCTATAGAGAGATTTCACCATAAGGACCATGAAGTTCATCCATTGTGCACTATGTATCAATCATGATAAAAAATAATGAGTCCTTATATACATTTTTCCAACAATGTATCATATACCAATGAAACCACAACGATCCATCTTCATCATGTATCAATGCAGCAACTCATTGATCCATCTTCCATCCTATCAATGGCAACTCTCGGTAATCCATATTCATATATACATTCTCATCAAGGAAAATACATATTATATTACATCAATCATAAATCAATCAATACTTTGACATCAATCAATCCTTGACATCAATCAATCAAAACCATTAGCAACAATGACAACATGATCCAACAATCTCCCTTTGGCATTGATGGCAATACCAACATTGATATCAACACCAATTACAATTATTGATTTCAACATGTAGATAAGACATGCTCTACATCAATAGTCAATGTGACTATCTCTCCCCCATCAATAAACATCAATCCAATCAATGTGATTAACTCTCCCCCACTTGACATCAATGGAAAAGGGTCATTTTCATCTTGGGGTTGCTCCCTTTCTTGAACTCTCCTTGGGGCTGCTCCCTTGCTTGGAATGCCTTTGATATTCCCTCTGAATAATCTCTCCCCTTTTGAACAGGGATACCACTTTGAACTAATGTTGAATATACATGAACATACTCCCCTGTGACCATTGCTCCCCACGAAATTATGCTCCCGTTCTCTTTCTTCAAGTATAGGGCTCTTTTCACAAGGTATACATGATAAATATCTCTTCTTGGAATCATGGGAAGAAGAGTGACTCCCCCTATGGGTATCTCCCCCCCTATCTTCTCTGCAGAATGAACGTGTGCTACCATATAATGATCCTTGGACCCTATTCGTACATCCAAATCATGCCATACCAAGCATCGTGAAACCAAAATATATGTCAACAATGAAATAAATAATCATGAGCAAATATCAACCAGAATAAGTCCTGTACAAAATGTGTGCTTCTCATGCAAAACACCTATATCAACCATGTACATCAACATCATGCAATGTGCCAAGATATATCATCAATGCCAATGTATCAATCATATACCTTTATCAACATGCCAACATGTGGAACTGCCAATATGCCAACCATGTGCATCCGCCAATATACCAACCATGTGCATCTGCCAGCATGCCAAATAATGTATCATATCACTTATGATATGTCCATCATGAACCAAGTGCCACGATCGTTTATCTCAAACAAATGCCAGTTGTTGTGCTAATCAAGTAGTCTTGATGAGATTGTATTATCATCAAACGCTAATGCCAAATCTATGAGTATGCCAGACATGTACATTACCATTGCCCAATACCACAAAATGATGAATCCATATATGTATGCCAAATCCTCCATAAAACATGTGCCATCAAACTTCTAGTAGGTGCCTCTTCCAATGTACTAGAAAAGTACCAATCATGCATCAATTATGAATCAATAATGATGTACAACATGATCACCTCATCAACTCACCAACCATATGTCCCAATATGTAGCCCAATCCATGAAAAATGCATACCATGATATCAACTATATGATTCCAATAATACATCATAAGATATATCAATGAAACTCAAATATGTACCAAACATGTACACCAACAAATCAACACTAACCCATGAGTATGGATTTGATATGTCATGCATTGAGATTTTATTTTACATAATTCAATAGATGAACACTTAATCCTACAACAAATAGTGTTAGGAACTGCAAAAACAATGTTAGACCCTGCAACAAAGTGTTATACCATCTCATATCATAAAGCTACAATCCATGTGCATAGCCTTTTTTTCTCGAGGCTTTACCACATATACACGATACGCTACCTAGCAGCTCGTAGCGTAATGCGTGTGACACATGCAAGGTCATCTGCATGTACCACGATTGATACCCTTTGTCACCGAGTATGCTTTAGTAGATACCCTTACTTGAAACTTCCATGGAGTCTTTCGATTTCCGTTCGAGAACTCTGTCTTCTTCACACCCACTTTTGTAGATGTCCCGGCTCCTCGAGAACTTGAGCTCTTAGCATCCATCTTTTCAAATATGTCTCCCTTCCTTACTTCATTTCCTCTTCTAGCCATTCTGACGAAGTTCTCATCGGACTTTCTTCTTGTGTTCCAACACTCATGGGATTTGTGGCCAAATCCACTCTGGTATGGCATCTCATGGAATTGCAGTGAACAACAATGTGTCACTTGATCACATCTCCAACACCTCATGGTGTTATAAAATCTTCCATTATATCTCCTTTCATAAGATCTACGTTCAAAGATTTGTGACCATATCCATTACATGAATAACAATGCCCATGAAAATGCTTTCCTTGCCTTTGCTTTAGTGTCCCAAGAATAGCTTCTTGATCTTCCTTGCTTTGTTCTTTTGAAATTTTCTTTGCCTTGTGTAGATGGATTTCTTTGCAACATTGTCTTCTTTCTTTGATGGATTTACCTCATGCTTCTTTGAGTGCTTGCTTCATCATGTGTATCTTCTCCTTTATATCAAGACCCTGATTTATCATATGGTGATCTTGACTTTTCTAAAGATCTCATTCAATGAGTGAGTTATTCAAGAATTTGTTTGAATTTTCTTCCTTCTTTCTAAGGTCAACAATTTCATATTCAGATTTTACAACATGACTCTTCCTTTTCATTTATTTGATTCTTCAATAGTTCCTCTATTCTTTTGGATTCTTCAATTTTAGGTCTTGAGATGGACAATGGTTTCAAAACTTTTTCTAATCTCATCACCTACCTTCATTTTCTTTTTCATTCTTTGGTATTGTGATTTCTTCTTCTTTTTCTTCTAGTTGAGTCATATTTCTCTCTTTGAGCATTTCCTTTAACATCAAGATGTACCTTTGACTCCTCCTAATAGGGTACGTGTTATCCGAAGATAAGTTATAGTGTGTATAAAATGATCACTTCTATATCTATATAAACCCTCTTCAATTTCATTTTGAAGTTCTAATAGATTTTATTCTACTAACTCCGTAGGATATTATCATCAAACTTTACACAAACAGTTTCTATATCATCTTCTTCACTTGAGAAAATTCAACCTCATCACATTTTAAATCAATTCAATCAAGAGTCTTTGGTGTTCTTTACCTTCATTTGAGTATCTTCAATATCTTCCTTCTTGCCAACATCATCACATTATTATTTTTCGTTAAAATCATCACATATGCAATCAAGAAATAAAGATTCTTTACCTTTGATAACCTTGATGGAGTGGTCTTCAACATCTTATTTCTTTTTTGATATGTCTCCCTCTAGATTTATCCATAGATCCTTGGTGGACGTGCATTGTCCCATGCTCTCTTTGGAGAATGCATTATCCCATGCATTCTCCACTAAGAATGGTCTTGAGATATATTGCATCATTCTTCTTTCCTTCCCTTTGAGAACACCAAACTTTGACTTGTTCTTCAATGGGTGATCCACCAATGGCTGCCTTCAAATGAATTTATCATTGTCTTCAAATGCACTCTCATCTCTATTCTCAAGTGAATAGTTTTTTCCTCATCAAGTTGGTATTTAATCATCCATTTGTGTCTATGGATCTCCTTCAAACTTGTTAAGGATTATAGTGAAGGCGCGCTCTCTAATACCAATTATTGGACACACCTACCACACTTAGGGGAGTGAATGAGTGTGGGATCTTTTTCCCAAACTTCCCTCTTACACAAAAATAGCAGATTAACATTCAACATTTGTTCATTATTCATTGTTTCATTTATAATCAGTTAGATATGAATACATATCAACAACATATAGTAACAACATATCATCAACAAATCATCTCCTAGGAACACTAAATAACCTAGGAATCGCATGTACAATTTTTTCTTTTCATTATGGACTTCAATCGGGGTTTTTAGGCAGCAACTAAATAGAGTACAACTCTACAGAACACTAGCTATATATGCAAGACTCAAATTACATTCTCAACACACCAGGCTGAGGATAGGGGGCAGCAATCCTCAATAGATATCAATGTCAACATAAACAAGTGCATCAACCATTTTCAACTGTCATAAAACAACACCGTAATCAGCACAACACCATAAACAGGTGCATCCAGCCATGTACCAAGTATATATCAATCGTGTTTCAACTACACATCAGCAATGAATCACATCAATGTGCACCAACATCATCAACTATACACCTCATGTAGCCAGTCATCAATTGCTTGTCTCAGCCATGACTAGTTTTGGATTAATCAACAACCCCAACTTGAAATAATCAAAATTTTTGTACCTATAATGAATATAGATCTAAAAATGATATGGAATTTTCTTTAGTGCTTTTAATGCAATTCCTCTAGTGGAACGCTACTTGGAACCTCTCAAAAATGAGTTATAGCAAAAATGACATACCTTCTTTGGTCCGACTTATTCTAGAGAGGACCTTCAGAGCGTTCCACTACCAGTATGTTCATTAAATTGATCTAAAACTATTAAAAACATACTAAAGACTTCACTAACCAACACATTTTTTTTCAGTGAATTTGGATCTAATTATGAAGAAATTATGGCGTTTTTAACTGAAACACATGTTTTAGACTATTTTAGGAATTTAGCCACAAACCCTATTTTCCTGGAGAGTGTAACTCCCAAAATACAACGACCACAAAGATGAATTGTTTACCACATATGCTTGGGTATATTCTCAATTTCCTTAGCAATTTCATGGTCAAGATCATTATATAAAAATTTTATGGCAATGGTGAGATGACACATAAAATAACATACCATAGAAGCATCATCAAAATAATTTATCCTCCTTCAATTCTGGCCCTCTTTTCTTCACCTTCCTTATGAGAGTGGAAACTTATGTTTCCTTTTTACCTCGGTCACCTATATATCTTCAATATTCTCAAGTGTTGGCTTCAAAATGCTCAAGAAGCTCTCTAAGAAGCTCCATCAATACTCCAAATATATTCTCACAGAAGCTCTCCATTGATCCACAAGGATCTACAAGAGACCATTGCTATCTTATTTATACTTTTTCATCCTTTAGGTCACTTAAAACATTTTTAGGTCCGTATTGTTTTTAGGTCACTTGGCCTATTTTCCTTATTTTTAGGGGTTAACCACTTTTCCATAAATGAAATTTCTCCAATATTTTATCATTTTAAATATTCCTTCTTGATTTTCTCATCTTGCTTTATCATTTCTTGATTTTTTTCTTCTCTTTATTATTTTAAATAATCCACATTGAGCTTTGTCTGCTATACTTTATCATTTAAATAATGATTTTCTTATTTTAGGCCATAGCCTTTTTCGGTCACTTAACCTATTTTTTCCTTATTTTTAGGTTTAACCACTTTCCACATAAATAGAAGGTTCTCAATACTTTTATCATTTAAATATTCCTTCTTGATTTTCACCTTACTTTTATCATTTCTTGATTTGTCGCTTCTCTTTATTATTTAAAATAATCCACCTTGACTTTATTCCTTTACTTTACCATTTAAATAATGATTTTTTCTTTTAGGTCTCTTGACTTCTTTGACAGGGGGCTTCAAGCCTTCATATGGGGTCCTTCAACTTAGTAAGGGCATAACTCTCAAACCATGAGGAGTTATGTGACATTCCCCCTTCTACAGAAATGGCATGACAAGGACTATCCATCTAGGATAGTTTCACCAACAATTTCATGATCTTCAGCTCATTATTCCACATATAGGCATGGGTCCTCGAAAAGCCATTCTTCTAGGATAACTCAATCCAAGTAGAGTGTCTTCTCGTGAGGGATTTCACCATAGGAGGACCACTTTGAGTTTATCCATTTATGCAACTTATCAACCATGATAAAAATAATGAGTAAAAGTGCATTAACCATTCTTCTAGGATGGCATCAATCCACAAGCGTCTTCCATTGAGGAACTTTAACCATAAGAAGACCACTTTGGAGGTTCATCCATTTGTTGCACATTATCAATCATGATAAGACAATAATGAGTCATCCTTCCATTTTCCAACAATGCATCCATATACCAATGAAACCACAATGATCATCTTCATCATTTTATCGTCATCTATACATTTTTCCAACAATGCATCATATACCAATGAAACCACAATGATCCATCTTCATCATTTATCAATGACAACTCATTGATCCATCTTCATCATATCAATGACAACTCATTGATCCATCTTCATCTATGCATTCTCATAAAGGAAAATACATATTATATTACATCAATCATCAATCAAACAATCCTTTGACATCAATAAATCACTTGACATCAATCAATCAAACCATTGGCATCAGTGACAACATGATCCAACAGTCCTAGCTATGCTCTTTCAGGAGAAAACACTCATATGGGTGCTTATTCTACTTACTACACCCCATCCTTGTATCCTTCATTCGCCATGTCGGTTCATTCGAACACTTTTCCCATGATGGGTCCCCATGTATCCCTGGGTATTTCATACAGGCAGAATCAATTTTACGGTGCAAGCTTCCCTCTTCACGAAACCCCTTCACAAGGGGGAAACTTATATCCTCACTTGAATAGTCCTTATCATACTCTCGTCTCTTCGAAAAATTCACTGATGATGCCCATTCAAACCTCATTGAATCAATTAAACAGAGGATACTACATTTTCGGACAGGGACAGGGGGTAAACTAGGAACCTTCCTGGCTTGCAATTTTTCAAAGTCAATCTCTCCCTGGACATTGGTATCAAATGACGCCACCCACCGCTAGTCCAGTCACTGCCAATTACACTGGAGCTCCACCACCAACCTCTTCTAGTCATGTTGGAGATGGGTTAACGATCTCTGCAAGTAATTTTGGCAACCCACACATAGCCACTGCTAGTCATGCTAGGGGAATCACTCTAGTCGCCACGAGTCATATCGATGCCATGTCTCCAACCTCTGTGCATCATGTAGGAGATGACTCTCTCACCTATGCCAGTCACGTTGAGAGCATGTCACCAGCTGTTGGGAACTTTGCTGGGGGCATCGAGAATCCTAGACGTCTCAAACATAAGCCTAAATTCCTTTGCAAGACTTGTGAAGGAGATCATCTTACTCATTTGTGTCTGGATATTGTTGGGATACCATAAGCATCGGGCTCACCTAGGGACCCTTTAGATTTTTAGGCATCTGTGGTTTCCCCACACCCTATTTCTCCTTTGATTGACATGATAGTAAAGCCACTACAATCACCTCCTGACCACACACCTGTTTTCGAGGGTGGTATGCCCCCTATCCCTATTGTCACACATCCTCCTCAAACTATAATTGAAGAAGTGGTCGTACTAGTGCAATCTCTGGTCAATCCTACTCTCCTTACAGGGGGTGATGAATCCTTCAACCATGTTGTCAACATCCCTGATCCTAAACCTTCTGAATGAGAGAGAGTTCTTCTTTCCCCGAGTCCTCTCCCTCAGAGTTTTGAGGAGATCACCTTCGATTGGGATGGTCTTGTAGGGTATCCAATGAACCTGCCTATGTCCTTTCCAGTAAGGGACACTATATGATATATCACTGAGACTATATCTTCCGCTAGTTCTTTATCCTCCTCGACTTGGAGAGATATGAGTTTTCCCAAGCTTATGTCGACTATTCATAAGATGTTGACATTCCACAGAAGTTCTACACGAGAGCCTTGGCCCCCACTGTGACTTTCCACCTAGACTCTCCCAAACGAGTCCAAATTAATCTCTTTTCCAACTCGTTCAAAAAATGAAAATATTTCTGAGTGATTTGACCCTTTCACATTCGTTAAATTGTACTTGAAATGTCATGAGTCTTTATTAAGCTCTTTTCCGAGTTGTTTTCAAAAAGTGAAAATATGGCAGAGTGAACTTGTCTCTTTTACACTCATAAATTGGATTCGAAAGGATGTCTATTTGGCACAAGTTTATCCCTTTTTCACACCAAGTAGACTAAAAGACATAAAAAAGGAAATTTTTTGGTGTTAAGTTGTGATTGCATCTCATGCCCTTGCTTGTAGTATTGAGCCTATAGCCGATTCTCTCTTTGCATTATAAACTGTTTTCCTCAACGGTTTTTCATCCTCAACCAAGCAGAGTCTTGTTTATATTCTTCGCAATTTGAAACTCTATACCTAGAAGGAAATGTTCCCCTAAGTGTCCATCTCCCGCATGCATCTCCTTGCATTGAGCATAGGTATGTTCCACTATTGGAACTAGTTTTTCTTACTTGCGACACTCGTTTCCTCCTCTATATCATAACATTCATTTGTCTATGAAAAACAAAAAACGACGGGTGGGAAGGGAGTATTATCTTCTATTGGCAGTAGTCGTGTCACCTTTGAACATAGAAAAAAGTTATTGAGTTCATTTGTCATCATAATTTTGGGATTAGAATGGACTTAGGAAGCTAAGCTCATTACATAGTATTCTCTACCGACTGGTTACTCTTCTAGTTCCTATGGAGAGTTTCATTGATGCCTCCTGCATCTCATGGTTTCATCATTGGGTCTATGCTGCTGGATTCCTCCATATGTCTCATTCTCTTGTTCAAAGGAAGTCTATCAACCTATGTTCGCCACTCCTTAGAACTCTTGACTTTTCATGTCGACCATACCCTCATTTTGTCTCAGAATCACATGATATTGTAGTCCTATCATGCACCCTAGCCTTACTTTCATCATTGGTAAGTAACCTTGAACCCATCAGTTGACATTTCATCATTGGTCGTTGACTGAGAAGTTTCCCTTGTGTTCGACGGAAATACATCTATTCACACATTGGGATTCTTGCAATGTCTTGGATTCCATTATCCTTATTAGTGGTTTCCTCGCCTTTGTCAACAATTTTAATCATTGGCTAATATTCATAAGGTCTTTTTCGTGTACTGCTTGCACTTGGCACACATGAAAGATGCACAGGGTTGTTGGTTTGTGAACATGTTATTCGTCCGATTTCCACCAAATCATGAAGCTCCTGCTTTGTACCTCATGCTGACTGTTGAGAGATGCCTTAATTCTCTCCTTTCAGCGGGTATCCTTCCATCAACTTCAACCCATTTATTCTGGAAGTGGAACCTAGAGTCTTATGAGTACCTTGAGGCTTGTAGTCATTAGTGGTAGGCTCTCTTGCCATTGACAGTTGGGAATACATCAATGTCTCCTGATCGATGGATTCTTCAGGTGTTCGACATCGACTCCTTCATTCACACTTGTAAGAATGTACTCCATGAGTTGATACCTACTTTCATTATTGGTAGGCTGTCTTGCATTTATTAATGATATACATCAATGACCGATAATCAAATGATGTCTCATTGTGTTCGACCTCAAATCCTTTATTCACATGATGTAGACTTGCACCCTTGGTGGATTGTGTAGAAGACTTGAAGACATCACTATGTGGCCGCAACTTTCCTGAGCCGTTGCTTCCTTTTTTTTGGACCAGTACCTATATGACTTCAGTGATAATGGGAGATCAGATTGTACTCCATGGTATACATATATCTTCAGTTTGGTTTTGAGACTAGTTCTACTAGGCCTTGTTCGTGAACATGACAACTATTGGCATGTAACCGCATTTGTATTTGCCTATTCATGGCCATAGACACTTGTTTGGTACATTTTCACATGGATCTGCAGTGTAATTTTATTGGAAACCATGTATGCAAAGTCAGTGAAAAATGTAATGACAAACTAGTTCATCCAGTTGTTTCCCCATCACTCCACTTCTGGGTTGTTTATAATGTATTTTGGCCATCACAGATACTCCTATGACCTCACACATTAGGGGGCATTGGTTATAGAAAAAATTTCCTCACCCTATGCAATCTTGCACATAAGGCCTTTTTCCATTTCCCTATGCAGACTTATCATCCTTGTTGTAAAATCCAGAGCTAAAAATAAATAGTTTTCCACATGTACACATCTTGCCTACTATACAACATGCGTATACACAGGCTAGTCCACTACAGCCTGCGTACATCGATATTTGTGTTAGAAAATGAAAATCAATGTCGGGTTTCCATGTCATGACAGAAGATCTATGATCCTTGGCCTTCCATATATTGGAAACGTTTCGACTCGACCCTTCAATTCCATTTTTAAGGATATAAATGGGCCAATTCCGAGCTATGGAAGAAGGAGAAAGAATTCAACTTTGAGAGCAAAGTTACTTTGGAGAAATTATTTACTTCATATTGAGTCCACATCCATTTGTCCTTTAAGTCTGAACATAGTGTTCAACCCCCAAGCTCTTCCCTTATTGATTGCGAACCTCATTGCTTCTCTATTATGAGCTTGCCTTTGGTGGATGATTGAAGTGGTGGAGGCTCAACTGGAAGGAACTTAGTTTCTTGGTCCTGAACTGTGCCGATATAGAAGTCTGTAATATTTTCACTTCTGTTGATCATTTATTAATAGAAATACTCCTTTCTTGTCCAATTGATATCTTGCAAATATATTGAGTTATTATCGATGGGCATATTTTTTATGTATATTAATGTATTATGCTATCTAATGTGCTAACCTTTTATATTATCACCATATGCTTGCTTTTCTTGGTCATTGAGAACTAGTTGTAGGTATATAGCTTTGGGTCTAAGTGCTCAATGGTGGACTTCATCGAACATCTGGACGAGGTAGGCCTCTTTGTTATCTCTCTTGAATATTGGTTTATATAGCATGTTTTTGGGATTGAGTTGATTTCTGCAGTCATTTCTGTCTGTTGTGGTTTACCCTAGCCATAGAGAGATTTTCTTCGTAACAATTCATAAGCTCCTTCATCCAAAATAATGCAGTGGATGTTCTTCCCACCAACCATATCTTGAATTTGGAATTCCAAGTGGTGGGAGAGCCTCAGTTTAAAATAATCCATATTAAACATAATCATATTTGACACTTATGGATTCACAACTCCAATGGCTGACAACAGGGTTCTATGTTGACTTGGACAATTTTCTAGAACTTAGCATCAACATAACACAAGGTTCTTGTGCCAAATATTCAACAACGTTGTAGTTTGGAGCAGCGTGAACACTTGGATTGAAAATCAAATTTTGAATTGTGCCCTTGGGTGGGAGCAACGATGATTCAACACCAAGCCTCTCAATTTGAATAGGGGCGGAGGATGTAGGAGGAGTGGAAGTGGAGGGTTGATTGGTAACACCTCCATTGGTATGATTATCTGGAGGAGTGTCATAAGTCTTAGCTCTAGTTGTTAAAATAATTGTCCCATTACACATGAGGACATGAGCGCTTGATGAAGCATCCTCGTGGTGAGGATGAACTGCGTTTCCCCCTTATGGAGGAGCATGATTGTGCACAACCATTTGTTGCTGCTGAATCATAAAATGGTTAGTTAATACTGCAGGTTGGGAGGTACCTTTCATAAATTTAGTGAATTCCTCACGATGAGAGAAATATTTCATGTAGTGGTCCTCTGCACAAATCATGCAGGGAAACTTAGATTTCCTTTTTGGTTGGTTATCAACAATTTTTGTACTCTCTTGTTGGTTAGAAGAATTCTTGGATTTACCCTTCTTTTTCTTCTTACCTCCAGGTTGCTGAGATGAAGTGGACTGGACTGCATTTACCTAGAAGGTTTTTGTAGGAGAGGGAACACTTTTGGTGTTCTTCACAAAACCCACGAGGCCATCGACATGGGCTTCCAGAGTAGGTATTAATGGATCAATCAATGAGTGAGGAGCATGAGGGATCGGATTGTAAAGCACACCAGACTGGGAATATACTAATTCCAAACAGTGAGCATAACTAATTGCTTGCTTCTAAGTGATAACACCTCCCATGGTGACATCTCTAGCAATGGGTGGAAAAAGTGACTTGGTAAACCAATCTTCCATGAGTTGATCCAAAATGGTAGCTTTAATTAACCATCAATGCCTCCTCCACTCATGGATATGATCAGAAATGTGAGTGGAAGTGGATTTCCTGAAGTCAAAATCTATGTACGGTTTCATATTGAATCAACAGATGGAAATGTGTCAAAAAATCCACAGCTAAAGTATTGAAGTCACCAAAGGAGTGTCACGACAGTTCAATATACCATTTGGTTGCTGAGCATGTGAGGCTTTGGAAAATTTGTAAACTAATGGAATCGTCCATCAAGGAGTTTGAAGAACACCAGAGATGGAAGGTCCTTACGTGGTTATTAGAGTCTTCTCCAGGTATCCCATCCAATTTTGGGATATTAGATGGTAGTTTGGCAGGGATTGGAGGCCAAAATAGAGCATGAAATATGGGATCATTGGTCAAACACGATATATTAAGTAGATCTAATGTATCCAAGAATGGAAGTTGTCAGTTATCCCATGGATACTGGTAGTAACCATGTGAGGTAGGAACACCAACAGGACCATATCTAGGTTGTGATGATATGGAAAAACCAGATGGTCCTCCCATGTACTGTGGTTGATCCCCCATGTATATTGGTTGACCTGAGGGCCCCCCCATGTACTACTGTTGAATTGTCAGTCCCCCCATGTATGGAGGTTGGACCAATGGACCTCCCATATACTTTGTTTGAGGGGGATGTTGTGTTGAAATCATGGGGTTCACAAATTGATTGGGAAAAGTTCCTTGCTAAGGAATGCCTGACGGATTAGGTTGACCCTATAAAGTATTTGCAACTCTTGGATATGGTTGTCTAGGATACATACCAATAGTAATAGGGGCAAAAGAACTTGCAGGAGCGAATTTCCCCCATGTTTGTTTTTCTACCGCCCACATAGGATTTTTCCTCATAGTTGAGGGTTTCCCCCCATGAAAAGGTTACACCCCAGTTGAATATTAAACTCCAATGAAGAGTATATGAGAAATTTCCATTTGTAAAGTTGGAGATGTGGGTTGAGTATCTTGTGTAAATGTGGTTGTTTGAATGAATTGAATGTTGGCCATCTAACTAATGGGACGAAGAATTAAATCACTTGGTGTGTGCATATGTGGGATTAGTGAAGCAAGAATATTACCCGACCCATGTGCGGAGGGAGATGTACTCGCAAGTGGTTATGTCTGAGTAACTTGGGCCACGATTGTTCCTAGTACAGAAGAAGCACCAATAGTAGTGATCTGTGCTCTTGTAGGGTCAACTACAAGAGTTGTGGATAGAGGTGAAACTCCCAATCCCTATGGAAAACCAAATGTCGGTGGGTTCGTGCCAAAAAATTGACTAGTGGCTGAACCAAACGGTAAATAGTAAGAAGAATAAGCATCAAGAAATATTGTGGATGGTTTTTCAATGAGTAATGGACCAAGTGGATCAGTTAAAGGGGGATTTGTGTAATATACAAGGCCTTCCATGAAGGTTGTGACTGTTTCTTATGCATGTTGGCCACTTCCAGGAGCTACACTCATAGTTTTAGAAGTTTGTTCTCCAACCATTCCTTCGTAAGAAGGGTCATGTTGAGGTTCCTGAAATTCAAAATCCAAACCTTTCATTCTGTGAGATGTTCAAAGCCCTTGATCGATCACAGTGAAAAAAAAAAAAAAATCCTTAATGCCAACTACGAACTCAGAAATAACACACCTCTAAAACAATCTACAGGTAAACAACCAAGCAACATTAGAAGAATATTTCAAAGATGAGATATCAAGTTGTTAGTGATGATACGAGAAGCAGTTACCCCGTCCTCCACATGACATCTCTTCTCCTTTTAACAAACCCTCGCTTCATGGGGAAACCCTCCAAAGGTAATGAAAGTGTGATGCGACTTCTGCTCCAGGTACCATGGGAATCCCCCCACAATCACCTCTGTATATACCTAGGAAAGGCCACTAAGGTTACCAACTTGCAGTCGACCTCGAGGGGGGGTACATTTGACAGTTGGGACCAAATGTATGGGCAGTATAACAAATTATGAAATTCTTCAAGAGAACTGAAGATAAGTCGATTGATAAGACTCATGAGGACCCTGAATGGATTCGGGATTCACGAAGAAATGAGAGCAAATGAAACCAATAGTTTCTTAAGAAAAACCCCCAATATACGCTCTTTTCACTATGATTGGTCAAGATTTTGAGGGGTAATCTTTGTTTCTCTTCCATACATGACCTCATGTTTGACCCCTGTGTTAGAGGGGGTTCCTGACTATGCCTATACAATAGTTGGATTTGATCACTCTTTAGTGGTATATAGTCTTTTTTAGTAGCCTTGGATGATTAACTCACTTAACCCTAATCCAAAGGCCCTATCCTTAGTCTACTATTGGTGTTCTATAAACCAAATAATGTCTAGTTGATTTTATTAGCATGCTGGTTGATTTTAATGGCTTTGTTACTAAAAAAGGTCCATGGAGATGAAACTAATGATGTGTGAGACTCGACTCTAATAGAATGAAAAAATAATGAAATGCAAATGTTTATTTTCGATGAATTCTATCTATGAGAAGGATAAGAGTCATTTCTTCTTAACAAGCACTCAATATCATGAAACTTTAAAAAATGATGCCAAAATATCAAACAAATCCGAAATCCTAAAGAAAAGACAAGACTATCTCTTTCAAAACATGTACCAAAACAAAATTCCTAAGAATCCAAAAATTCTCTTTGTTTGATTGTATGTGCAATAAAATATCTTCAAATGAATTTTTTTTTCTTCCTATCTTTCAATGAGAATGAAATAAATCAATGTTTGACACAAAGGAACATGAAGCAAAAAGAAACCAAACAAAGTGCACTCAAAATTTTGATGAGAAATGAAATAAATCAAGTGTGAGATAACTTGTTTAATAAATAACTCAAATTATGTAAACGAGAAAGAAGAAGATCACTCTTTGAAATCCTAAAAAATGAGTAGCAAAAATCAAATATTAAGATTGGGTTGCAACAAACAATAGAGTCTCAAGCATTCAAAAAACCAAATCTTTCTAAAGAATGAAACAAAAAAACTCAAAACAAAGAAACCTTTGCAATTTGAAGTTAATGAAAACTTAAAAAATAATTAAGTTATCAGAAATCTGAAGATTTTCTGGATGAAGATCATACTACTGGAATGCAGACACCAAGGGATCTTGTTAACCCAATACAATCATACAATTCCACAACTTAAAGAATTTGCAAACTCAAGGGAGTTAAAATAAGTGATAAATTTCAATCTCTTAGACAAACAAAGTCAAAACCAAACATATAGGACACTGGGACAAAGCCTCCAATCAAAGGACTGCAAAAAAGAAGGGAAAAATTATTGAAACAAAGAAAAAGAGGAGATAAATGCTCATGTAAAAAAGGAGATAGGGCATTGAACAAGGGTCAACACTTTGTAAGACACTATGAGGAGCGTTGATAATGGTAATCAACACTCTGTGAGACACTATGGGGGAGTGTTGATAATGGTAATCAATTCTCTTTGAGACACTATGGGGGAGTGTCGATTCCTGGAAGTGTTGGAAAAATACCAAAATTTTCCCAAAATCAACAGAGATCAAGCCAATGACTCTGTAAACTTCTCAATGAAGTAGAGGGAAGAGGAATGATTCAAAATAAATAATCAAACAAGACTCAACAAGGACTAGACGAACCAAGGGAAGACTAGTCAAATTTCATCCCTAATATGGTCTCCAATTTTCTGTTGTGAGAAATTTCATGTCGCAGACAGGTTGAACTCACCCTGGACCAGGTTCTTTTCGATCTAGGACAAAGGAGAACAAGTGGTAACTACTTTCCCTTTAGGTCTACTTAGACATTCAAATTAAAATAATGATATGGGGGACTTACCTTCTTACAACGATTTTCCTCACTACTCCATCCTCTAACCTTGTTGACCAATCTCCTAGGCGTGGGAGAGATCCTGCAAAGAACACGAAGAAACCACCTTCCTCTACACTAGATTGTCAGCTGAAGATAGATCTAACTATGATGAGTTTACAACAATAGTCATGTATGAATCAAAGACACAAACATGAAGGGAATAACAAAAGTTTATATTAATGGAAAGACAATAAAGAAATCACTTACAAATCACCTTTGGCATTGCAAAAACTTCTCCAAGCTCTCCAATCCATCCCTTGCATGCTTTTCTTGAGATCAGAATGATGATGCTTCAATGGATTCCCTCTTCCAATATCAAAGGTTTGACACTCTTGAACCTTTTCTCCCATGGAAATGCCCTCAATATATAGGATTGGGAGGTTTAACCACCATGAGATATTTTGGGAAATGGTCGAGGAATTTACTCCATAATTTGGGATTTGGCTTCTTGAGGTTTCCTAGGATGGAGCCAAGTAGGGTGAATCAATTCCTTGACCCAAACAAACTTGAATCTCCTCAGATATGTACCTTAGAAAAAGGTGGGATAATTACAACCTCCTTTTACCACATCAACACTCCCTCAGAACTGAACACATAGCATTGGAAACACTCTCCCAGCATGGGAAGGGGAGCATTGGTAAGGGTTCAACGCTCCCTATACATGGGAAGGGGAGCGCTGACCTTCAAAACCCTAAAAAAAGGGTCAAAATTCCAACTAAGAGGCATGTTTCCAACTTTCAAATGATGGATTTCTTCTTCCAAATTGACTTAGGGATTATGAAAAAAGTTATTTCATGGTGTCAAGGGGCCGCAACAATTAGTAAATTGCAGGCGACACTTAGTAAGGTGCATAAAACACTTTATGACACTTGCGACACTTAGGTGTAATTAGGTGCGATACTCAAGTGTGACATTTTGGTGTGTAACACTCCATGTTCCATTCTGAGTTCTAAGCAACAAGTTATAGTCATCTGAATATTAACCATTTACCCATTTTTGGTATTGAATGCTACATGTGTCTTCCCCCTCATCCTTTACACTTTTAGATATTCATATTCCCAATCTGGCTCCATAGATGTCTTCTATGGTTCATGGGATTTTGATAGACTACTCTTGTGCCCCAAAATGACTTCTCAACAATGAGTTATTCCCTATGGAAGGAAATCAGTGCCAAAATTTTACCTTGCACTGTTTAGGCTGTAACTTTCTCATACAAGCTCCATTTTAGTCCCACGATAACTCATTGGAAATCTCTCTTACTCAAGCTATTTTATTTAAGCTACATAGATTGTATGTGGTTCCATTGGCACTTACAGTTTAAAAAATTCGAACTCTTAAAAATGTTGTTTAAGCCCTAAAAAATGCCTTGCAAGATTATGACTTGCAGAAACACTATAAATTTATGAGAAATTTAATTGTTTTCCATTGACATGGCTACTGATGTGGTGTCCTGGGTCTAGATGGCACCTTGAGGTGATTCTTTGTTATCCCCCTGGACACCCTAGCCCTGCCTCGTCATCACTTACCCTCCTCCTCCTCTCTTTGCTCTTCTTCTTCCCTTTCGAGTCCTGCGCACACACCAATTTTGTATTATGCACCAATATTCAACATGCGCAAGTTCTACACACACAATTCCAATAATTAGTGCATGTACAATGCACCAATATTTAGCACACACAACTTATGCACCGCATGCCAATATCCAACGTACACAACTTTTGCACCACAAACCAATATCCAGTGTGCACAAATTATGCATCATGTGCCAATATAAAACACACACAACTTTTGCACCGCACACCAATATCCAATGCGTACATATTATGCACCGTGCGACAATATCCATTGTGCACACACCATGCACCAATATTCAACACACATCACAAAGTATGCACCGCGCAATGCCAATATTCAATGCGCACCCACCACACACCAATATTTCCCGCACATCACAATCTCTACACTGCGCAGTGCCAATCTTCAATGCACATGCATTGGGCACTAATATTATGCACGCACCACCAATTCTGCAATGCACAATGCCAATATTTAGTGCATGTAAATCCTTTCTTTGCCTAGCTGATTTTCCATATTTCTAGCTCACGACCATCGTGAACATTCCAAACTCTCTCGTCTAAGCCAAATTAGTCACTTGGAAGTCAAAATGACCCCTCTAGAACAACCATTCTGAGTTCAATTTTGTTTTAATTTTTCCTAGAGATTTGGGAATTTCACTCCGGTTTTACCGTTTCCCCCAAATTTAGCATAGATAAAACATTGATATGATGAATTTACCAAATTCATGTTGATCTTTTTCCCATAAAATTCCAGTGTTGAACCAAAATCTATGATACCACAATGTAATGTCCCCAACCTCCAAGCTGAGCGATGCCACGCAAACAAATTTCTTTGATTCCATTTATTAACTACCATGCCCTCCATATGCAACAATTATGCAGAACCAACAATAACATGCACAACCATGCATAATTATGTACAATTACAACAAACAAAATTAACATAAACATACGCACAATAATCAACGTGTAAACACACATAAAATAACACTTATATTTTGTTGTAAATCACCAATTGCATGTAGACCTCAGACGTTCCTCCCAACCATAGAATTTATTGTTCATACACTCTCAACAATAGGTCACCCCCGAGATGGGGCTATGAATACACTAGAGAAAAGGATACTTAAGACAAACTAAGGCCTCACAAACAACAAAACAAAGAATTGGCCCATGTGCTAATTCCAACAACAGTTCCCAACTCACAGCCTCTCATTCCCCGCAACCTGTCCCACCCCAGGAAGTGTACCCCTTATCTACTCAACAGTCCTTCAAATGTCCCACTTCCCTTCCAGGGCTTCAACAACAAGCCGACCAAGAAGTCTCAAACCTCTGTATCACTTGGAAAACAAAGCTGCTCTAAGAGTTACAACACCCACTATGCCAACACACATGGAAACCTATTCGCAACAATTCTCCCACCTAAAGAGAATCTCCACATGCATAACAAACTGCTTCTTCAACCCAAAACCACCAAGGATTTACTAGGTAACATAAACTCTCCAACCAAGGTACAAATGATGGATCTAATGAATTAGTGAATCATTGGCAAGAATGGGAATTATAGTAAATTCCCAACATTATATTTGCATGTTCCTATCTTGACACTTGTTACTCTAGGAACTACCTTTGACTCCACTTGGTAATTTGTTCCCCTCCCTTAGGAACTTAGGATAAGACTTAGGACTTATGAACAACATTATTTTATTCCTTGGCTTAATCCCCCTTGACTTAGCCCCTTTGCTTAATCCCTTAGCCCCCCCCTTTCCCTCTCGTGGAGTCCTATCCCCCCATACTCTTTCACCTGACTTGATTTGCATCAATGATGTATTTTAGTAATATAGTCGGGTGTGATTACATATGAAATTTATTAGGCTCACTAGCCTTTCGACTCATTGCTCCCTAGCCTAAATCACACAAGCACCCTGGCCTAAATCACATAGGAACCCTAGCCTCAAAACATATATACAAAGGCACTATGGCCCAAAAAATCCTCGCTCACCAACCTATAAATCATATGTACATTTACAATTGGTGCTCTGCCTAGGGGTATTACAAATGTTGTCACTGGAATTTGAATGCCACAATTCTTGCATTGCGACCTTAATATATTGATATTTTAATAATCCAATAGGTAGTTATTGACAAATGGTGGAGATTAATTCATGACTTCCACGAGTCAAAGATTAGAAAATCCATGTTTCACTAATGTCTTTTTATCCCTCCTCCCCAATGAACTTTATTTATCAGCATAAGGATCGTTTACAATATTATATTAGACCTTCTTAGTACAACCCATGTATTATCATAGAATGAAGGGTATCAAAGCCTCATAGGGTAAAATTTCAATTGGGTTCGTGATTGTTTTATTTTTTTCTTATAATCCTTTGAGTTTTACTCAGTGTACAAGACCTCTATTTCTTTGAATTAAAATTGAGATATACCTCTTTTTCTTAGAATTAGATTTCAGAGTGGAACTTAAACTTGATTCAACAATTTTTTTATTATCAATGTCTGATTTTTAAGTTTTAATTAACAATTGGGTTTTTTAGTTTCTTAGTTCATTTTGATTATCTGTTGAATATATTAAAAGTATAAAGTTGGTTATATTATGATGCTAGCGAGGTGTCTAGAATTGATGAGAGTCCATGGTACTATTGTCTCATAAAGGTTGCAAGCTCAATAATGTTCATATGTAATGGAAATAATGAAGTTTGGGTATTGATTATGTAGGATTTACTTTGTTTAGAGTAAGCTTGATAACGTATTAAGCGAGGCCTTGTAGCGTATTAACCTTTGATACAAGTGTTACTTTTATTTATTCGATTGAAATTGAAATTGAAATTTTATTAATATCCATAGAGGAATTGGATGATTTGAAGTAGAATAGGAATTGACAACTATAAATGGGTGTATAATATAAATATAAATTTAAATTATTTTTCCCTACAATATCTATAAAATGAATACCCAAAATCATAGCATCTCACCTAAAATATAAAAAATATCTCAAAAATAAATGATAATAATACAATAAATATCAATAATTATAAATAACATTTTAAAATTTTGTAATTGTTATACAATATTACGAGAGATACTAAAATAAATGATAATAATACAATAAATATCAATAATTATAAATAACATTTTAAAATTTTGTAATTGTTATACAATATTATGAGAGATACTACTTCCAATTTTAGAACATAGAATACGATTGATAATCAAGGTTTTGTATTATTAAAGTATGAATAAATATTGACTTCTTATGATCTGCAAATTAACCATGCATATGTAAACCTCCAACATATTGATTTGGAGTGTTACTTTGATTTACACATGCTTAGATATTTTTGGAAACTTAAAAAACCTTCAACATATTTATTTATCTCATTACTTTCATTTAGAAAAACATCTAATTTACTTTGATTCACTTAGAAAAACATCTAATTTACTTTGAAAATTTAATACAAGCACAATCACAAATGTGATTCATACATCTAATTTACTTTGAAAATTTAATACAAACACAATCACAAATGTGATTCCTATGCTTCAAATTTCTTTATATAATTTAATACTAGACCAATCATAAATGTGATGAGTACATGTAGATGAATATACAAGGTAATATCAGGTAATTGATCAAAATATCATATTATTATGCCTTTTTAATTGTCATTTCAACTTTATTAATTATATAAATAACAATCTACGTTAATTGTTTTAGGGTGGTGCATATAAGTTCTGCATATATTCATTATTGGTGATAAATTTCAACAATTGTTCATCCACATTGCTCATTTGCAATTTGTTTTCTAAACATGAAATCTATTCACTTGCATTTTGAGAAATTTAAGTATAAAAAATTTATTTGCTTTCACCCAACCATTTATGTCCAAATTATATTGGGTGACTTTTAAGCAAAATGAAATTCACTTTTGTTTTGTAGAGAAAATCCCAATTTTTTCCCTGGGCAAACAATACTTTTCTTTATGTAACTTATTAGTCCACAAATCTGTTAGGATATTTAGACACTTAGGAGTTAGTTAAGATCTACTTGGTCTAATATGTCGTTAGGTAAAAGTGTGTTTCTTTAGTATGCATTAGTATGCATTTGTAGTTAGGAAATCCGACGGTCACGATATGTTCCCCACATAGAGTGATCCGATGGTTCATACTCTCCTCGATCTTAACGGCCATTGATCCGTGGCTTAACACCCGATTGGTCCACGATCTCTATTTAAAGAGCATGGAGGGTCATTTGCCAATGATCGATTGTGATAAACTCTCTTGTAAAATCTCTTTGTAATCTTTTTCTTTGCATTAATAAACTGCTCCAAGTGGCCGCGTTGGCTGGGGCCGTGGATGTTTCCCCGTAGGGGTTTTACCACGTGAAAACATCGGTGTGTTGATCTTTGATACAGTTATGTAGTGGTTATTGAAGGTGTTCATCCCTCTGTTGGAATACACGTGTTTTCCGAACATGGTATCGAGCTTGTTGAAGACCCACTCCACAATTTGTAGATCAAGATCATTGAAGCCGGGGATTACCCCTCATCTCTCATTTTCGGCATTTTAGGTACATTTACGGGATGAGGGAGGCTGTTCCGTGCGTCTGGATCCTCATTCATTTAGGAACACTTTTAAGCTTCACTTCAGGTTTACATTTCTAAGATCGACCATTCTGGTCGGAATCAGGGTATAAAGAGTCGAATCACGCATTTTTTTTTAATTTTGCAAAGTTTGATTTTATTTAGGTTTGTATTTTTTATTTTCGGACTGCTACTCTTTTAGATGCGTATGCTCTTTTCCCAGCGCCTTGTACAATCTCGGCAAATCAGAAACAGATGGGAAAAGGTGCATCTTACGGGTAAACTAACCAAAATATAACCCTTATTTTCATCGAGAAGCGAATTTTTTTCTTATTATTTGAAAATTTATTTTTAAAAAAAAAAAAAAAAAAAAAAAAAATCAACAACAACAACAACAACAACAACAACAACAACAACAGCAAGCAAGCAACAACAACAGCAACAACAACAACAACAACAACAACAACAACAACAACAACAACACTAATCCTCCTTATGAAAATTACAATATGTTTTGCTAAGACCATTTGGTTAAAACTTGCCTTATTAAGTAAGGGGTCTTGAGTTCAAGTCTCTCTTTTGTTACCTTTTGAAAAGTTCGTACTAAAATTGTAAAGTGCATTTCACTTCAAGTATAAAAGTGAATCACTATAAATTGCTTTATATTATTTTATTTTAGAGTTATTTTGCATGCAACTTTTACAATTTATGAGTAACCTCATTGCAAAAGTGATCCCCACTTATCTTTATAAAAGTGGGTCACTTCATAAAGTAACTTACACTATCACGTGGTTATTTTGTTACCATTTATGCCTTTTAAAGGGCGCAACTCTCACATCGGGAAGTGCTGTTTTTCGGTGCCGTTTTTTAAAACAGCATAACTTTTGAGAGATCTTTCCATATAGATCATTAGTTTCAGTTTTAAATATGAGATTATCTACATATTTAATATGGCTTCCTCCTGAAATGCATCATCCCCAACAACAACTACTTCCAATGGAGATCCCATGGAAGATTTATTAAGAAGTAAGAGACACATCGGATTACCATGGGAAGGAAACAACCCCACTGATGATGATAAAAAAAACCAAATGGGATAATGGAATGATGAAACCGCGTGGATTAATTGGAATGTCCATCTCTTGATCTAAGGCACCACCTTCAAGGAATTCATTATTACAGAAATGACTTGGGACAAGATTGAATCTATGTTTGGTGGCTAGTATTATTCGAGCACAGCAGTTAGAAAATCAAGTATTGACTTTGAGTCCAAGTGATTTTCTTGCCTTGGGAGACTATCTATCTAAGTTTAAAACACTCGAGAATTTTATGTGAAGAATGTAAGATAGTAATGAAGGAAGGCGTTGCATATATCTTTATTCTTTCTAAGCTAGGTAGTGCATGATACGTGTTTGTATCTACCTTCTATGCCATGAGAAAGTGGGAAATCTTATGAAAAATACACTCTTGAGTCCTTTTGTACTTCCCCTTGATTAGAGGAAGATAAGCTTGTAGAACTTGGAGTGATCAACAGGGTACCTCAAACAAAGCCTTAGTTGCCCGGTAGAAAGATAAACCCAAGTGTCCCAAAAAGCAACATCCTCACAACAACAACAAACAACCTAAGGGTCCCAAACCAGCTTTCTAGGACTTCGACTCCTAATGGTGACAAAGGATCAAAATATAAAAGAATACTAACGGACATTACCTTTTTGTAATAAAGATGGTATGATGAGTTCAAATGTTTCAAAGATGAGCCTTAGAGCAGCGATGAAGAAACACAACATCAATAATGATTCTTCTTCTTATTCTTCTTCTCATGGACATGCACTTTGCACTTGGACATTCAATAGACCTTCTACTACTACCTCTTCTTCTAATGGGTGGCTTATTGATTCGGAGAATCTTATCATATGGCTAAAGATAAAGCCATATTTTCTCTAAATGAATGTAACACCAGAATATTTGTTGGTGATAGATCTCTTAGTGCTGTGGGATCACGGAACAATTTAGGTAGAAAATGGTCATTTCAATGATGTATTATGTTTCCAAATCTTTCTTGTAACCTTCTATCGACGTATCAAATCACTCATTCGGTGAAGGTAAAACCATGGAGTTTTACCTCCACCAAGTTGTAATCAAGGATCTAAAAGATCCTAAACGTATTCTTACCATTTGGAATTCTTGATGATATTACCGGGTGTACAAGTTTGACAACTTTGGGTCATCGACTTTTTCATCAGTTTTATTTGCTCATAGCGATGATTTGAGCAAAATTTGGCACTGTATGGCCGGTTTGGTCATCTAAACTATAGCTCGTGCAACAACTATGTAATCAATAGATGGTGGTGGTCTTCCTCTTGTTTCATGCCGATATGGTGTTTGTGCCGGTTGTGTCTCATAAAACATCATCGGGACAACTTCGAAAAACGTGCCTCTTAGCGTACCTCGGGTTCTAGCGACTTGTTCCACGGTGATTTGTGGTCCCGCTTTCTTCTCCTTCTTTTTAAGGTGCAAGTGTTCTTAACTTTCATTGATGACTTTCAGATGTACTTTGGGTTTGCTACTTAAAAACTCAAGAGTGAAGTTTTTGACAAGTTTTTTGGCCTACAAGGCCCTTGTAGAAAAAGCAATGCGGACATCAAATTCAAAGGTTAAGAACAAATAATGGAAGCGAATATGTGAACAATAATTTTACAAGTTATTGTACTACGGAGTTATCAAATGCACAACCTGCTTTTCCCATATACACCACAACAAAATGGTGTTCAGGAGAAAGAACCACACATTAAAAGAAGTAAGCTAGTGTATGATCCAATCTAAGGGATTAAGTCTACATTAGGCGAGAAGAAATCAGCATTACCAAATTACATAGTCAATCACTCCACAGGCTCTTAAAATATAACACTTGAGGAAGAGCTTGGACTAAATTAAACGGATATATATGAGTCACTTATGTGTATTTTGTAGTATAGCATGGGTTCACATTCACGATGAGAAAAGGAAAGCATTGCGACCTAAAATTGAAGTGTATATTTGTTGGTTATTAAGAGATGTCAAAGGTTATAGACTTTACTTCAACCACATTGTAGCTTGAAATTATTCTTAGAGATGTTAAATTTGATGAAAATCTCTCTTGGCACGCAGAAGCCTAATTAGTGGTTGTGCCTTCTTGACTGGAGCCATCTTAGGAAGTTGAGATTTTTGTTCCTATTTTGGATTCTTCTTCGGATGATGAAAGTGAGGATGAAAATCCACCTCCACTGACATTCCTCTAGATGATTCCTTTGAACTGAACAAGCACCAACTCCATCGCTTCCTAAATGGGTATGTTCAACACAGTAGGCGGTGATCTTATGGGTGATCCCTTTAGATCAGCGTCGGTGCATTCACATTTCCAATGAGTCTCTTCTCTTTTGTCTCAAGTCTCAGAAACTCATGACCCAGAGACATTTCTTGAGCTTCCGATCATCCAGTTGGGATACAACAATGAATGAAGTGCTCGTTCTTTAATGGAAAGCGATGCTTGGGATCTTGTACCTCTTCAAAAAAGAAGAAAACTTGTTAGATGCAAATGGGTATACCAAACTAAAGTATGCATCAGATGGAAGGTATTTAAGACACAAGGCTTGTTGCCAAAGGATTTTCCCAAAGTTGAAGTGGTGACTATAATGAAACCTTTGCCCACAGCCAAAATGAATTCCATCGACCTTGTTCTTGCCCGCTAGCGCCTCACATAAATGGGAGTTACATCAGATGGATGTTAAATCGCCTTCTTGCATGGCTGATTTGAAAGAAGAAATCTACATGGAACAACCTCTGGTTATGTCCAAAATGACTCTAGCCTTGTTTGTCACCTCAAAATCTCTTTATGATTGTCAAACAAGCTCCCGAACTTGGTATGCCAAGATGGATAGCTTTTTTATTGCCTTTGTATTCTCTAGATGGAATTTTGATCCTAATGTCCATACCAAGAGAGTGAATCCATCTCATCATCCTTGTCCTTTATGTTGATGACCTTGCTTATCCTTCTGGTGGCTCAAAACTTTTAAACTATGTGAAAACTAGCCTTGAGAGAATTTGAAATGGCGGACTTGGGCTTTATTTCCTTGGCCTCCAAGTTTGAAAACTAATGAAGGAATTTTTCTTTCCCGGTCTAAAGTATGCTTGTGACCTTTTTACGTCCACTTTTCACATGGATGATTGTAAATAGCCCCTTCTCCCTTCCGATTAAGGTCAAGTTTGTTGCCACTTGTACTTATCCTAAAGTTGATGCCACCACAGCCAGTATGGGTTAGTTGTTAGCCTCTTATACTTGACTCATACCGATCGATCTTTCCTTTGTTGTTGTGGTCTTGTTGTGATATGCAACACCCATGTCATTGGAAAACAACTAAAGGATACTTCAGTATGTTTGTGGTACTATTCACTTTGGGATACATTACGGTTGGGGGCACTCCTTTATTGGTTGGTTTCAGCGATTCCGGATTAGGTTGGTGACCACGATGATCAGTCTGCGGGTTATGTTTTCAGCCTTAGTTGGACTGTCACTTGGGCTTGTAAGAAACAACGGGCTATTTCCCTTTCTTATTGAAATGATGCTCGGCGGCGGTAAATGCAAGTCGAGGAAGCCACAGCCTTGGCTTTGATAGATCCTTCGAGTTTGGATTCCAACACCAACATCGGACCGAGGAATTTGGTGTGACAATCAAAGTGCCATCAAGCTCGCTAAAGACCAGTTCAACATTAGCATAGCAAACACAGCCGAGGCTACACATGCACTTCATTAGAAAGCTCATTCATGATCAAGTTATTAGAGTGCTCTTTTTCCCTACATAAAATAAAGTTGTAGACATTTTCCTACAAGTCTCTTACAGCGAAGTTTCCAAACCCGATCTATGCCTAGGATTTCAAGAGTTGTGTCATTAAGGGGGGATAGGCTCTAATGCCTCCTTCCTTCTCCCTATTGTGTCATTATTGTAAATCCTTCAATCCTATCCCAAGTTGTTCTTAAAAGGGGATGTTAGGATATTTATAGACACTTAGGAGTTAGTTAAGATCTACTTGGTCTAATATGTGGATTAGGTAAAAGTGTGTTTCTTTAGTATGCATTAGTATGAATTAGTAAGCATTTGTAGTTATGAAATCCGAAGGTCACGATATGCTCCCGACATAGAGTGATCCGGCAGTTCATATTCTCATCGATCTTATTGACCATTGATCCATGGCTTAACACCGATTAGTCCATGATCTCTATTTAAAAGAGCATGGAGGGTCGTTACCCGATGTCCGATTGTGAGAAACTCTCTAAGTAAACTCTCTACGTAATCTTTTTTCTTTGCATTAATAAAAACTGCTCCAAGAGTGGCGTGTTGGTAGAACAGATGTTCCCGTAGGGAGTTTACCTATGAAAAGATCCAGTTTTTGATCTTTGATTTGGTTATGTGAGTGGTTCTTGAAGTTGTTAAGTCTTCTATTGGATTACCTGTGTTGTCGAACAAAATCTAATTTCTCAAACCTTTAATCTAGAATCTTTTTTTTTTTTTTTTTTTTTTTTTTTTTTTTAAATGCTCTAAAATTGTTTAAAAACACCCTTCTTTAACATACCCAAACAAATCCACCAAATTTTTAAGTGCATCTTTATTTTCTCGAATTCCAAATATTCAACAACTATTTTCTAAAATACATCTTTCACTTTACCACTTTATAATAGTGTAATTTTTGCACTTTCTAATTTTATTTTGATTTTTTTTCTTACATATTTAAATAAAATGAGTAATGAATAGTAGTAATATTTTTAAACATAAAAATATAGAATAATTTCATAATATAAAAATATATTTGGAAACATATATTATTAAATGTATTTAATGTTTTTAATTGAACGTACATGAATTTCCAATTTATCATATTTACATTGAACTTATTCATCATCCAAAGAATTGAAAATAAAATCTACATTCTATATATAATCAAACAAAGGGTTGCATGGTAGCTTAGTCCTTGCCTAATAAATTTGGAAATGAAGATGAAAGTTAACATTACTTTGATGATGATGATTACTTTGAAACATGAATAATATGCTAACAAATGAGCTAGTTTCATAATCTTAAAGAAATCAACTTCTTAAAATTCGACATAAACTCACAAGTGATGGAGAAAGCCAACCCGTATTGCTCCATGACGACACATAGTTTATAGATTTGTCATAACTGGTACTAGACAAAATATCTTACCATGATTTTAGTTTAATGTAGCTGCTATATAGTTTTGGGATTAACCTAAATTTCCTTCTAATTAAGCTAAGCAAGCCCAATAGAAATCTTATTTAAAAATAAAAAATAAAGATAAACATTTCACATTTCACATTTTATAATATATATAATGTTTTACTATCTTAGCATATATATTATAAAATATAATATAATATATAATATATTATAATATTTTATGTGTTAACATATATATTGTAAATATATAATATATATACTCTAATTTATATAATATTTTAATGTGTTAACATATATATTATAAAATATATAATATATATTTTATGTGTTAACATATATATTATAAAATATATAATATATACTCTAATTTATATAATATTTTAATGTGTTAACATATATATTATAAAATATATAATATATATTTTAATTTATGTAATATTTTAATATGTTATGACATGATATATCCAAAACAAAACATCAACATTATTGGGAAATGTAAATTAAAAAAAATATTTTATTGTGGTGGTGTAATAAGAGATATATATTTTATAAAATCAATAAAAATTTGTTATTGATTATGCATATAATTTAAAATATTGAAACACGTGAAGGCAACAATAAGACTTGAAATATATTAACCAATTAAAGGTGAGAAAAATAAATATTTTTACTATCAAAAAATATATATTTATTTTCTTAAGTTAAACATTACATTTTACAAACAAACTAAAAATATAAAGTAAATTAATGTCAAATCAATAGCAAACTCATTGCTATAGTCAGGGACTAATAAATATTGATACTTTTTATACGATACAAAATTTAATGATAATGATACATTTGCATAGTACGAAATTCATTATCAAGATATTTGAGACAAAAGAGTCATAATTCCAATTTTTTAAGGTAATGATTGTGGAATAATTTATTTATTTTATATCTAGTGAAATGGATAATTGGGTAGGTTTGTACTTGTGTGACATGGGGTCGATTCCAACCGTTACCACTATAACTTTCAATTGTAATTTTGTGGTCTCATTT
>SNQJ01S0051703.1:0-17614 GCA_010110895.2 Picea sitchensis
TCACCAAGCCTACATTCGCCAAGTATACAGAAATGGACGAAGTGTATCGAAGACTGCTCAAAGTCAGCGTGCCCAGTCATATCAGATGGGAAGAGCTCTACGATCTGATCGATTAGAAGATGAGTTGTCCAGGTCAAGTCACCTGTCTAGTCAGATGAGGTCATGCAAAGGCTTCATCAACGGTCTACCCAGAAATCAGTGTGCAGTTACACCAAGTCATCAAGTAGTTCCTAGATTTAGGAAATTTGTTAAATTAGTTAGGCTAAAAATAGATTTAGCACGTCCTGGTCATTAATGACAGGACCGTTTGTAATTTGAGTTATAAATACTTCACCTTTCGAAGTATTAGGGGTTGTTGATCTTCACACCCTGACGTTATTTAGACTGTAATATTTTTGAAGAGATCTTCCATTAATAAAAAAGAGGCACTTTTATAGGATTCTTGCGTGTATTCACTAGTGATGTTCTTTCTCTAAGTTGAATGTTATTCTCGCTTTGTTATCATATTGTTTTTTGAATCTAAATCTTTAAGAGTAACAAATGTTGCAGGATTTACCTTGTATACCCTGTTTCTGACTCTAAAGATTTTAGTGTTTTTCTTCTGGTATTTTCGATAAAGAAATTCTTAACTACTTCTTTGTTGAAAGTATCTTTCTCATCTTTTCTGCTAATCATCATTTAAGCTACTAAAAGATCCATTGATTAGATTATCTCACCCTGTGAAATTTTTTTTCCCTTTGTGTTTCTGGTTTGTATTTCAATTTTTATTAAACATAGACCCCATAGCCCAATGGATGGGTAGACTGTCTCAACCAATTCAAAAAACACTTTGACAACAAACTGACCTATTTCTTTACCTAGCCTAATATCTAAAATTGGAAACATAGCTAAATCATATAGAGAGATCCCTCTCTGAAGTTGGAAGTGCTAGATCCCAGCTTCAAAAGTGGTTGGATAAAGTTACCTTTGTAGATTTCTTCTATTTTCAACCTCTAGGAAATTTACCAAGTGCTAACATAGTATATCCTGTCACATTATATTCTTGGCGGAAGATAGTCTAAGTGGATTGTTATCCTTCAGGAATTCGATCTTGCATTTTCTACTACCAAGTCCAAAAAATCCTTGGTATTCATCGGACTGATGACCGACCTTCCTCGAGTCCATGATGAATCTCTGGTATAATAATAATTACCCAGTGAACATTTATTTCTCATCAACTCGTCTAATCCATGGTACAAAGATGTGTTAATATATCTCCAAACCCAACGTTTTTGGCTCAAATTATGAAAATATGAGCGTCGACGTATTCACCATCAATCTCACCATTATCTTATCATGGGATACCTTCTTTATCCTCATGGGGAAGTGTTTCAGGATAAATCCGTAAGTGTGGACACGAACCGATCTCCCTAGATCCACCTGGATCTAGAACAAAACAGGACAGAATAATAAACTTTCCCTAGATCTAGCCTATTGAACGAACCAAGAGATAAGGATTATGGGAATACCTTATGAACTATTTCCTTTGGTCTCTATTGTTCCAAGATTTTCTCGAATGCTCTTGCGCCATTCAAATCGCAACCACAAACCAATCGGGGTAAAGGCAGATTAATATATCCAATGGCTAATCTATACATATGATCAAGGAATTATGTAATAAAGTGACATCATCTTTATGGGAAAGGGACATATTACTGTATTGCATTAATTGAAAGTGAAACTTACAACCTGAGCCTTCATGTCGTAGGTCTCCTTTCGATGGTTCCTAGCTCTGACACACACACTTGCTCATGCATGAAGAAAATCAACTACTTTTGATGACCTTGTTGTTGTCTCTAGCTGTTGTAGCATCAGTGCTTCACATAGGCTTTCAATAAATCTCCAATCAATCTCTTGCTAGCTTTCTCCTTAACCTTTTCCATAAGCATTCCCCTCAGTATATAGGAGAAGATAGATTAGTTACTTGGATAGGAATGATCCCAAGATATCTGGAATGCCATCTTTTAGATAACCATTCATTAGCCAACTCATTCTTCTCGAAGATTCCCTTCTAGAAGGCCCGAGAACTTCATATTTGTCCTCTTTAAGAAGATGTTCGCACCCTAGCAATTAGGTACAGTGCGAACTGTTCGCACTCCAGCTTAATGCATCCTGCGAGAATCAGGCATTCTCGCAGGCAAGTATATAGGTAGCCTGCGAACTTCTTTAAAAGCATGATTTCTGGAAGCAGACAAATGTAACTTTTATCAGGAAAGTGTTCTTAGTGAAGAGCTTGATTTTCCATCATCATAACATTATCATAGCATCATCACGATGATTCCCTTCTAGAAGGCCCGAGAACTTCATATTTGTCCTCTTTAAGAAGATGTTCGCG
This sequence comes from Picea sitchensis, assembly GCA_010110895.2. Classification (NCBI taxonomy): domain Eukaryota; kingdom Viridiplantae; phylum Streptophyta; class Pinopsida; order Pinales; family Pinaceae; genus Picea; species Picea sitchensis. The sequence goes on from SNQJ01S0051703.1 coordinate 2,375, forward strand.
CCCTAGCAATTAGGTACAAGGCTTAACCGCTCAAGACTCCGTACTAATGCATCCCCTGCGAGAATCGTGCATTCTCGCAGGCAAGTATATAGGTAGCCTCGCTTTAACTTCTTTAAAAGCACATGATTTCCGGGCGCATAAATGTAACTTTTCTTAGGAAAGCGTTCTTAGTGAAGAGCTTGATTTTCCATCATCATAACATTATCATAGCATCATCAATGATGACCAAAATTGAGGGGATAAATATAATGCCCCCAAAGTCCGAGTGGAATCGATAGTCGATAGATCCTTTGTAAGTCAGATGTGACCGTGGTCTTCAATCTCATGGCCCAAAGTATGAATCTAACCATGTGATTACATGTGTTGAAGTCGAACATGGTGAAACCACTTGATTACCAATCATTGATGTAACTGGCATCAGTATGTAGGGAAATCACCATTGATGTCAATGACTCCTAAGGTACCATGGTACAATCCATCGAATGTGAATGAATGAGTTGATGTCAAACACTCAAAGGAATCTCTCGACCAAATATGTTCAACTCTGAAAGCTATGGAACCGCCAGCTGAGGTACGTAAGCTCCAAGGTATCAATAATTTCTAAGCTCGATTCCTCGATAATAAAATGTAAGTCGACGAAGACTTCGTTCATTGTGAGGTCCTTGATGTATCCCCATCAATGACATGAAATGGAGTAACAAAGTTTGAAAGGGAAATGCATGTGGCAATTGAACTTTAATAATGTGGAAGGTCGACACGTAGTGAATGGATAACCGCAGATGCATTTTAATTCCAAATAGAGGTTTCATACGGATCACTTCTTTGAACATATGGATGACAATGCACCAATGACGGCGCGATTGACTCAAAGACTATTACGGAATGACCTTTGATATCAAATTGAATGAGATACAAATGGATTACCCAAAACGGATTCAAATGACGAATAGGGAATGTCATGTTCAAGAGCGACAATTTTTACCAATGAATACAAGATGAAAAACATATCCCTTTCCAAATTTTCCCCCACCATTTCCTCGAAAGTACCTCTTTATTTTATGCAAGCTTGAAGAGGATCACATATGATTGTTGATGTAAGCTCATCCTTCGATGAGTCCTTCGGAGTATGTTTAACGTAACCTCCTAAGAAGGAGTGGTTTGGTCCCATTACTGGTCTTTCGATGTTTGTTTAATCCAGTCCAGATAGTAAACTCGGCTAGGATTATAGAGTTTGTAAAAACATTTAAAAGAGAACTCCCTCAGTTGCATAATAGTCCAATGAGTCCTAAAAAGGGTTAAACTATCGCTCAAAGGATGCATACTTCAAATACTTTATCGAAGCTGAAAATAGCAAGGGCACGCCGACAATCTTTCCGCTTTTAGAGAAATCAAAGAGCTTAAAGATAACCTGTGGGGGTTCTTCAGAATCCACAGCTGAGCCCGGAAAAGTGATAAAACAACGCTAGGTCACGTTCTTATGTTTTCACAAGCGCAAGAACGGGACAAAGCCGAGGTTTTAAGTCAAAACCATATAAAACAAACAAAATCACACCACAATCGTAAAAATTTTGGTCCATAATCATCCCAGAATTGTTACCGCAGTTACCTTTACCCATTTCCATATTAGTAATTAGGGTTAAATAATGAATAAACATAAAAATCCACTTTAAACATAGTAAAAAGTAAATAAAAAAACCTTATAACACATTTTTTTTACCATCATTTTACCCACCATTTGATTCAAAACCTAATTCACTCCTCTTCTACCTTCGCTATTGATTGAGCTTCGCATCATTCCATGAGCCATATGGACTATCTTTGGTAAGCTCTCCATTCTCTAACCTTTTCATGGTTCAAATTTATGATTTCTTTGGTTAAAAGTCAAGTTTTAAATTGATTTTTAAACCCTATGCGTGACTAATTTCTCAAGTAGGTCGCCTATACCGACCCGCCATAATGCCTCCTCATTCGTAGGTGGGTTTCCAAGGAAGTTCAGAAGTCGACCGCGGTAATAGGCCACCTCGCATCGTGCGTAGTTTAAAAATTTATGCAACGCTTAGCCAAAAGAAAGAATTTTTCCATGTTTAAGATTATTAACCATCTTCATATGTTTCTCATGCAAGTTAATAGCCATCATCATGGTGCGCGAATGGCGAACGTGGGAACACGAGGAAGATAATACAAACGCCGAAAATCACCCTCTGACCATTGTTTCTTTAAGAGATTGCGGTCTCTTTGAAATATTTCCGTATCCCATGCATGAGAGCCCAAGTTCAATTGTTAGAACACTTAGTCTGGATGTGGGACCAAACCCTACAAGTTTTAATGTCTGAGTTCACAGCTACTAGACTATTGACATCGAGGACATCTATTTATTGACCGGCTATCTCAGCGAGGGTCCTATGTCAGCTTGATCCTGGTAGAATAAGGGGTGGTTTAAAATGAGTGAGTATTGCCGAGAATATTGCATGCCAGAGGCAGAAAGACAAAAAGGGAAAGTGGCAATTTGGGGAGTGACTGATTTGGCTCTCCGCGACCATTCTCTTTACCATTGCTCTGATGGTGGGAAGTGTTGCTCCGCATATGTCTCTGCAGTTTGGCTTTCGCGATGCCATCGAAAGGTACCGAGCTCCTCGTGCATTCAAGTATTGATGCGCTTTCACGCAGCCTCAAGAAACAATTGGACCAAATGCAAAAGGGAGATCTAAAACAGCTCGGTATGGTTCCTTGTTAGTGTCCTTCTTCCTCGCGAGGGTCCCTGTTTAGACTTCAGTCGAAAGTGACATTTTCTGGGTCCCAGGGATCCACTGATGTTACGATGGTGTCAACTCATGGCCCGACATGTGGCGTGGACCGGATCATCGCATGACGATCTCTTCTTCTCGACCGGGTTTCAAGGCTTTAGGTGGCCGATGGTAGAAGATTATGCAATAATACCGGGTTTGGATTCCGTGGTTTATCTCAACTTGCACCACCCGAGGATGCAATGGGAGACCTCCTGTGAAGAAGCACAACCAATTTTATCTTTTTGAATGTTTTTGTATTTTTAACATATTTAAATGTTTTGTTTTTATAGATTTTATCCTAAGACTAACACCAAATTTTCTTTATTGGATATTATCTTTATGATCCAGTTATGGATGGAGTATATGTATAATTTGGCACATAGATCCACTGTATGTTTCATGGCTATGTCGCCTTGACTGAAAATTTGTCGCATGGATCCATAGTGTATTTTTTTGGTGGCTATGATTGATTTCATGATGTGGATCCACATTGTATGATGGGTAGCCATGATTCACTTGGCACTTGTTCTTAGGGTCACTTGTAGTATAAGTATGGGAATGTCTACCTCAGAGTTGGTATACATGATATTCTACTAATGCTTGGATGTTTGCGGGTCTCTGATTAGATGTGCTCTGGTTCTTGACACATGCAACTTACAAAGTTCATCGACTCTGCCACCGACTATAAAACCAAGTTCATGGCCACCAATCATTAATCGGATCCATGTAGTCATAATATAGCACAACCAATTGGAATAATATCTGGTGGATCTGTGCGACAATTTTCAATCAAGACGACATAGCCAATGTAAACATACACAAAGGGATCTATGTCACAAATTATACATATACTCCATCGCAACTCCTGATCATAAAGATAATATCCACGGTCTTCAATCTCATCGCCTAAAGTACGAATCTAACCATGTGATTACGTGTTGAAGTCGAACATGGTAGAAAACCACTTGATTAATCGGTCATTGATGTAATCCATAACAAGTATGGTGGAAATCGACCATTGATGTCAATGAATCCTAAGGTACTACAAGATAATCCATCGCACTATGCAATAAAATGAGTTGATGTTGAACACTGACAAGGATCATTCGATCAGGGTCAATACCGAAAACCCACCATCGAAAGAGAGGAACTTTCCATTAAGGCATGCAAGCCTAAGGTAACGAATAATTTCTAAGCCTGATTCCTGATAATGTGATGAAGTCACGAATAAGGATCGCCATTGTGAGGGCCTTACGTATCCCCATCAATGACATTAAATGAGTAACAAATTTTGAAAATGAAACGTAGCATGTGGCAATTGAAATTTGACACAGAAGGCTTCAATACCTGAGTGAATGGATAACTACGATGGTCGACTCAAATAGAGGTTTCGTGACGGATCGCTTTGAACATGGATGACACCGACCAATGATTTCCAGGCATTGACTCAAAGACCATTACTACGGAATGACCTCGATATCAAATCAATGAGAGACAAATGGATTACTCAAACCGACTCTCAGATGATGAATAGGGTACATGTCTAAGAGCCGCTAATCTCATCGGCCAATTAATACAAAGATGAAAATATATCCCTCTCCCAAATTTTCCCCACCATTTCTCGCAAGTACCTCTTTATTTTACTGCTAAGCTTGAAGAGATCAAGACATATGCTTGTTGATGTAAGTCATCCCGACGAGTCCCGAGTATTTTTAATGAACCCTATGAAGGAGTGGTTAGGTCCCATTATGGGTCTATCCATGTTTGTTTAACGAGTCCAAAGATAGTAAACTCAAGTTTTCAGATTATAGAGTTTGAAAAACACTTAAAAGAGAACTCTCTCAGTTCCTTTTTTTCGTATAGTAGTCCAACGAGACCCAAAAAAGGGTTAAACTACATCGGTTGGACGATAATTTGTACACTTTATATCGAAATGGAAAAATATCATATCGCCGGGACAATCTTTTCCCCGCTTAGAGAGTCCAAAAGAGCTTAAAGATAACCTGTGGGGTTCCGTAACCACTGAAGTCCTAAAGAGATAAACAATGCTCGGTCGCTCTATGTTTTCACAAGAACGATAAAGGCCGAGGTTTTAAGTCAAACCATAGAAATCAATTAAAATCACACCACACTAGGGAAAATTTTGTCCATAATCATCCGTAATTGTTACCTGCAAGTCATTTTTCTCATTTCCATATTAGTAATTAGGGTTAATTGCATAGATAGGGGGTGAATCTGTACCAAAAAGAACTCGACGGATATTACCTGACCAGTAAGGATCTTGGCCTGCTACGCTGTGAGAAGGCCCAACAGCTGATTCATAAGATGTAACAATGGTTTCTTTCTCAAGGATTTACTCATTCAATAGGTTGTTCACCACCTACCTAACGAGAACCTCTATAGTATTGGTGACCAAAACGCCGAGAATCGCCTGTCGACTCTTGTGGAAGTGGCGCAGGACACTGAACTTCATGTGGTTTCCTTGTGGTGAAGTAAACTACTGGACATCACCGATGGGTGAACCTCAAGGTACCAAAGAGGGTTGAGTATCGGCCCATATGTTCTGAGATAATCCTGCATCTCTACTCTAGAACACCGCTGGGAGCAATTGTAAAAGAGTGACAAGTTCCACGAGAAAAATCCTAAGGTCAACTTCTGGAAATAAACAACACTCACTAGTAAATAATATCTAGGAAGCAATCACCAGAAAACACACCTTCTAATTTCTCAGCCACTAGTTGGTGATGAAATCCAACGCCGCAACAACGGGACGAGAAGGGGATGGGGCTAAGGTGGGAAAAGCCACGTTGACGACCGCTAATGACTTACACCCCCGTGCAAGCTCCCACACATAATCGTGGGTATACCCTCCAAGGAGCCCCGCCGAGTGAGTTTGATCAATCCGCCGATTCCGTGTACCGTGGAAGATTCTCCACATACACCTTGGGTAAGAACCTAGAGAGATAGGGCACTAAGGTCACCACAAAAAACAAGCATTACACTGAGAACAAATACAATCCCGATCCACTCAAGAAGGGTAGGGTATCCAGTCCGAAACCAACCTAAAGGCTTCCACCTCAATTGTGGGTATACCTCTGAGTGATCCCCTCACTAATGCGGCAACTTACACCGATGTCAACAAAGCTGTGGCTAGTAACTCGCCAACACCACGCGACTCCAGTTTGACCCCTTGTGTTAGAAGGGCCCCGTGACATGTTGCAAAATGGAATCTCTAACACCTCAACTCAAGATTCTGGTTGTGTGTTTTTGAGCTTTGGAGAGTGTGTCTCTCTTCCTACTCCAAAGCACTAGCCTAGCTAAATGTTGGTGTAAAAGAGCCCTAGAAAAGAGTTACTGGATCAATTTTAATATTACGCAATGTTTTTTTTAAATCTGTTGTTTACTCAAAGGTAACGGAAGTGAAACTCATGATGTGTGACTCTAACCCCAATAATGCAAGGATAATGATGAAATATAATTCTTTTCATTCCATGAATCCTAGTTATGGGAGAGAGAAAATTTTCCAAATCAACTCTAATACCACAATGTAAATGCAATGCTCAATTTCCTTTCAGATGCCTAATACAAACAATCATTTATCAATGAACAATCTATATGTCTTTTTCAAATACTTCAATAAGCTTCTAAAATTTGATTTTCAATGTCTTTGAAAAAGAAAAAAGAAAAACTTGAAAGAAAATTGTTGTTCACTTTCCAAGAATAACTCTAATTAACGAGAAAAGAAAATCAAACCATAAAGAAACAACAATAACAACCCAACCAACACTTTCAATGAATGTAAAAACAAAAAGCAAACCAAGGAGGCTTCTCAATGCAAACAAAAAATGTTCTTTCGAACCACCAAGAAAGTGAGAAAACACCAAGCACTTGACTCTCCACCAATCACTGGTTCTCAGTCAATCAAACACACTCAACTCCTGAAGCCAGAGAGAAAGAAAATGCCAAACAGAGCCAAGAAATGAAAGTCAAGCTACGAAGGGCAAGAAAGACCTAGAAACCCTAAATCTGTTCAAGCAAGCAAACTACAACAAGAGATGTATAAGTAAATGACCTAATAAGCTAAAAAGACACAATTCAACTGTTCTGAGCAATTGAAAAAGTCAATACTCAATTTCCAAAATTTTCAAAATCTTGCTCGCAGGCAAGCAGTATAACACAGTCCGAGAAGATAGTGTTCTCACAGGCCACTTTGAAGCAAAGTGCGGGGTGTTCGCATTGGACCCTATATGCAGGGTGCGAACTTGACTGGTTCTCGCAGGCTATCAATGGCTACAATGCGAGAACTTCTGAAGATAATGAAAATTTTAAAAATGCAAGCAAAATTCAAGCTGGCTTATAGACCCAGAAGGTCTCTTAGGATATCTTGAGGACTCAGACACTGACAAAACAGGAGAAAAACACAAATAGAGAAAATGGCCACAGGAAATGAAAAAACCAAAAATAAAAAGGGGATAGATCCCCAGTGGAGTCACCAATTTTGTTTCAGGATAAATCCGTAAGTGCGGACACGAACCGATCTCCCTAGATCCACCTGGATCTAGAACAAAACAGGACATAATAATACACTTTCCCTAGATCTAGCCTATTGAACGAACCAAGAGATAAGGATTATGGGCATACCTTATGAATGCTTTCCTTTGGTCTCTGTTGTTCCAAGATTTGCTCCAATGCTCTTGCGCCGTTCAAATCACAACAACAAACCAATCGGGGTAAAGGAATATTAATATATCCAATGGCTAATCTATACATATGATCAAGGAATTATGTAATAAAGTGACATCATCTTTATGGGAAAGGGACATATTACTGTATTGCATTAATTGAAAGTGAAACTTACAACCTGAGCCTTGATTTCATAGGTTTCCTTTCGATGGTTCCTAGCTCTGACACACACACTTGCTCATGCATGAAGAAAATCAACTACTTTTGATGACCTTGTTGTTGTCGCTAGCTGCTGTAGCATCAGTCCTTCACACAGGCTTTCAATAAATCTCCAATCAATATCTTGCTAGCTTGCTCCTTAACCTTTTCCATAAGCATTCCCCTCAGTATATAGGAGAAGATAGATTAGTTACTTGGATAGGAATGATCCCAAGATATCTGGAATGCCAGCTTTTAGATAACCATTCGTTAGCCAACTCATTCTTCTCGAAGATTCCCTTCTAGAAGGCCCGAGAACTTCATCTTTTTCCTCTTTAAGAAGATGTTCGCACCCTGGGAATTAGGTACAGTGCGAACTATTCACACTCCAGCTTAATGCAACCTACGAGAATCATGCATTCTCGCAGGCAAGTATATAGGTAGCCTACGAACTTCTTTAAAAGCATGATTTCTGGAAGCAGACAAATGTAACTTTTATCACGAAAGTGTTCTTAGTGAAGAGCTTGATTTTCCATCATCATAACATTATCATAACATCATCACGATGACCAAAATTGAGGTTAACAGGAAGATATGTTTTTGCAACGATGTGTTTTCCATAATGAAGTTGAACGCATCCTTAATGACTACCACTCTGGAGCATGTGGTGTCCATATTTCTGGGTTAGCCACTACCCAAAATATTTTGCACGTCGACTACTTTTTGCCTTCGATCTTTAAAGATTGTATGAATGCAGTTCAAAAATTCCATCCTTGCCAAATATTTTCAAAAAATATGTGCACCCATCCCACTCCATTACATCATGTAGTCATCATCAGACCCTTCACCAAATATGGGATAGATTTCACCACGTATAGATAGGCCTCTGTTATCGACCATAATTACATTATTGTAGTCGTCGATTATTTTACCAAATGGGCAGAGGTTATGCTTACCTTTTCCAATGACCACAAGACTACAACAATTTTCGTATTAAACCACATCATTTCCAGATTTGGTGTACCCAAATCAATCGTGACCGATCATGGATCACACTTTTGCAACAATATGATGACCAAACTAGCCACTTTTTTACATTTGGACTAGGAACACTTTTCCCCTTATTATCCCCAAGAAAATAGACAAGTTGAGTCGATCAAAAAGGTAGTCAAAATGATGCTCCAACGGATGGTAGGGAAACATATGTCAAATTGGCACCTTATGCTATTTTTGAGATTATGGGCATACCAAAATTCTATGAAAACAACTACCGGTTTTACACCTTTCCAACTCATTTATGGGTTAGAAGCAGTACTTCCCATTGAATGAAAAATACCCTCCTTAAAGCCAGCTATCAAAATCCTCCCTAATACTTCCGCCGAGGAAGAATGAATTCTTTACTTGTTCCTTCTCGATGAACTTCTAAGAGAAACCACCATGTCTAACAAGTCACATAAAAGACGAGTTAAAATCTAGTATGACCAAATTATATGTCCTTGAGTATTTTCAGAAGGATACCTAGTCTTTGTTTATCATGAAGACCATGACAACTTAGGAGTCAAAAAGTTCAAACCATTAGGGCATGGCCCCTATGTCATAAAAATTTCATTACAAAAAGGAGCCTATGAGTTAGGATATTATGAGGGAAACCCTTTAACTGATCCTAGGAACAGACTCTACCTCAAAAAGTACTGTGCATAGGCTTAGCACTATCTAGTGCTTTTGTATTATATGTACCATAGTGTGGTGTGATATATTTTGTTTCCTATGAGTGATGCACTTTTTTTTTCTTCTTATACTGCTTGGTGCTTGATTGGTATATGCCAACGACCTCTTCTTCCTATATCGAATACGCATATGTATCTATTTGTAGCACCTGAAACATCGCTTCCACTTCCTGGGTGATTATATCACCCACAAATGAAATGGTGAGTTCATGGGGAATCTAACTTGGTCTTACAAACAACAACATTGAAAAATATAGTGTATTTATCAAACTTATGTTTGAAGATTCAACTTTAGGCATTCATCATTTGATTGTTAGGCTGGACTCCCAGTTTGTAGTTTCACAATTAAACTCAGACTACACTATCTGACACCCTATTATTTTTCGTAAGTATTTGAGGGTTTGTATCCTTGAGAGATACTTTTATTTTGTTTCTAATGAACATATCCCAAGGGAATTCAATTCATTAGATGACTCATTACCAAATTATGTATTTAATTGGAATCTACAACACTAAGCAAATTAATTAACCAAGCATTTATATACATACATTCCAAAATATTTGTACACATGAGTAAAAACCACAAAGTAAACATCCATGTATATAGAGAGAGTGTTCAAAATACATCATAACTGTAGCATCAAAAAATTGGGTCATGTTCCCATACATACGAATACAAGCCACATTTTTGTGTAGAACAAAAACTGTAAAGCTACAATACTAATAATCATGTGGAGCCCTATGCTCGTGATAAAAAATCACATCCCTAGCCACCTTCCATAGGAGGTGGGATAAGGCACCACCTACACCAATAGTATTCCTCTACGTTCACAGAGGAATATCATCATTATGTGGTACCAGAATCCTGATAGTTAATGCCTTGAGGTTCACTTCGAGATCCTCTAAAAGATCTTCCTGGGGCCCTCTACCCTGTTGTACTCTATCGAATCCCATGTAATGCACATGCCGATCAAGGTGTGACATTACCCCTAGAATAAATGGTGCACAATGTATAAAATCCGCATAATTAGTCATGCTACAAAAAAAAAATCATATATTTTCAAAAACAAAAAAACATCAAATATTCCAAAAATAAAAATAAAAAATATCCCATCATTCTTACCGAGATCATTGCTCCCTCACTCTCCATCCAAAAGGACCATGTCAGGGTCCCCTCTATCATCCAAACCTCTATAATCATAATCCTCTATGGCTATGATCTTCCCATCCCACCAACTGAAGAAATCCTCTCCAAAATGTGGTTTCATCCCTTCCCCAAGATGTGAGAACATATTTGTCCATTTCTTCATGGTAGGATCTCTCTATTCACCATAGGCCATGTCACCCAGGGGCGGGAAGAAGGGACCCACTCGAAAAACAATGATAAGAGAATTGATCCATACCCAAATTTATTTTGTCGTCCCGTTCTACATTTGGTCAATTGCTCCTTCATGTTTACTAGGAGCCTTGAACACCAGTTGTATATTGTAAGACTCAGACACTTCACAACATAAGTGACATGAATCCTTGAAGCCAAGTGAGGCCCCGTGCTACCTACTTCTCATGTTATAGTATATATAATTGTATGCAAGACAAGATATGTCACATGTCTGATTGACATCTTGTTGTTGCTCTTCCTCATCCCTAGATGACAATATTTCCTGATATAGGCATCAATAGGCTCAACTGAACCTTCCTTTCCCCCAAATAGCACCATCGTGGCCCCTCACCATGACAATCCTATGAGGAAATATATATCCTCAATATCCAAAGTCAACACTTGGTTTTGAACCATGAAATTTTTCCCGTTAGGATCCCACATCCCAATCAACTGCTCCAACATCAGTGGTTTTTCTCTCATACTCTCGCATAGTAAGAAATTTAGAAACCCAAAATCTTGTAAAGAATCTAAAGTTCTTTGGTCCTCCATGGAATAATTTTCATTAAGTTCCTTCTCCCTCTCTTTCCATTCAATAATGATTACAATACCTGCCAAAAATAATAAAAAAGCCTTAGGACACATACCCACAATCCATAAATTGAAAATTATTCCAATAAAATTTCAAATAGATTTGGTCGCCTCTACCCATATAAGATAGAGATATCGGTTTCTCCCCATTTATTGTTATAGAGAGACCTAACTTCTCTCCCCATGTTTCCAAATAGCGACCACTTCTTATAGGTCATCGGTCATTGAGAAATATCCCTACACAGGGAAACCATCCATGGTTGGTCGCCCCCTCACCAAGAAATGGGAGCGATCGATTGATTCCATGGATTTGGTGGTGATCGTTCACCCACACCCTTTGGATTCCATGCAACCAGGGCCTCATGATCGCTGGCCCAATATAGGGTCTAATGTGGCCGCATAGACCCAAAATTTGTGGGCCTCACTATAAAAAATATTTCAACGAAATCAAAAAATAAAACACAGGTTTGCTAAGTTAGGTTCATATTTCTAACCTAGAGGGTAGTAGCTGACAGATTTGTGGCCCAAGATCCAAAAATTACTACTGCAAATTTCTCCACAAAAAAAATTCTTCTCCACTTTTTGCCAAGGGTAACAAAACAAATGTGGTAAAAATCCCATTTATCCCATATAATTACTATTTTTCCATTTTTGACAAACTAGTCTTCAAAATAACCCTTTTCACAGTGGAGACGTTAACTTTTTAATTTTTCGGGAGTTTTATTTTTTTTAAGAATTTCACTTAATATTTTCGGCAACAAATTAATATTTTTTATTGTAGATATGGACTAGCTCCCATTATAATATCGATTCAACCATCATAAAGTGTTTTGAAACCTAGCATTTAGGATTAGGGTTGTGGGTTTATGATTTATCCCTTTTTCCATTGCATTCATTTGGCCACCACTTGATTCCCCTCCTTATGCCTTAAGTTCAACCCCATTCAAAATGAGACATTAGCCTTCCCATTATTTTCACATCATATTTTGAGTGGTTGAGCCTACTTTTCATGGGAATCCTAGATTAGCACCTGTTATTATGATTTGATGCCTATGTTGACATTTTAGGGCCCTGGAACCCTCTGTAGTGCTTCATGTTTCGAAATTGAGGCACATTCTCTCTCCTTCCATAATATTTATTCTTCCCAGAGAGGGTTCCCAACACTTTATGTTGTTGTTGATTGTTCACACCTATGATTTTGTTTTGTTGCTTATCATTGATATATTATCATATGATGAATCCATTTCTTACCACACCGTAGCCAAGCTTAATAACTAGTCATATAGTTGCTACCATATACAACACCTCTAGATGAGAACCACTGCTATGAGTGGACATAATTTTCCATGTCCTATTGTAGTCCCTTGCTTAAAGTCATGTTCCTTGCACTTGGAATTTCATTTTAATCCACTTATTCTCTCCAACCGAGCTTACACTTACCCCTTTGTCACGCTCAGTAACCAACCATGACAAATGTCCACCCTAGAGTCTCATTTAAGATTTCTTTAGACTCCCTAAACATGAAAAAATTGTCGAGTGAGTTTGTTTTCTTTCACACTCATTAATTGGATTTGAAAGGATTTGAAAGGATGTCTATTTGGTGTAATTTTACCCCATTTTTGGACCAGATGGACTATCTATGAAAAATGAATACTCTAGTCAACATTGGCTAGAAGAGTTATCCCTTGTATTGTTTTATAATTTTTCGGGCTCGGGGAACTAAATTTACGAAAAATCATACCCTTAGAGACTTATTTGTCTTTCCAGACTCTCTAAATATGAAATGAAACATGAGCATTTACTTTCTTGGGATCGTTAAAACCATGAGATTGTATATGGAGTTTTCTTTCGACTATTTCTAGTCTCCTTAAATATTTAAAAGACCATCGAGCACCATTCTTCGCCCCGAGCTTGAGAATTAAATCCACGGGTGAAAACATCAAGCATACTTTTATTTTCTTTCACGTTTTCTTAAACATGAAAGAAGTAAAAACAAAGAGTGGGGTTTTTTTCCATCTATTCATCTTCACAAATGGAAACCATCTTTTGAGTCACCCTTGAAGAATGCAAATGTTTTGTGTCTATGTACAATAGTTGGGTTATCCATTATCTTTGAATCATTACCATCTCCATGAGTTCTCGGAATCCACTGAATGGGTCCCCTTTAAATCTCCCAAGGTGGGTGTTTTGGACCTTCTCAAGTCAATTATGCCAAGTCCAATTATTTTCGTGTTGATTTTCTCAAGGGAAGTTAGTGTGTGTCTATCATTTGCAATCCTTTAACCCATTCCTCTTGGCCATCCTTGCATCAATTATGATCTACCACTACATTATTCACACCATATAAATTTCTATGTTTTGTGTCGATTGATGGGGGATACATCAAGGCCCTCCTTTGACGGATTTCATCTTATCGAATCTAGCTCATTATCCAGGTTTGAAATCTAGAAACCAGTCAGTACCCTAGGAATTTTAGACATAAGTGGCATGCTCCCTTTCATTTGAGCAGTGGTTTTACGTCATTGGCTCCAGTTGAATGAATCTACGAGTGTTCGAATTAAACTCATTTATTCAAACCCGCTAGAATGTACTAGGTATCTTGGGGTCCATCCTCATCATCAGTGGATTTGTTGGAAGATTGGTTGTTGTCATTGATGTCAACCCTAGTCATTGGTTTTGGACCGCAATATTGATGAAGGTATTTAGACATGAAGGAAAATGCACATGCAGATACAACACCCATGGATGGATAGTATACATCATGTTGTTTCTAGTGGTATGTGGCACGTCATGTGGATCGTCATGGTTGAGGAGAAATGAATTTTTTGAGACGAAAAATTGAATTGAAGAAGGAAGTACATGTAGGCCCTGAAGATAATTAAAGAAAAGAATTACAAGATAAGAAAGTGCCAGGTCGGCCCTAATGTTAAAAGTAAGTGACATAAATGGTAAAAATAAATATCATTATACTTTCATTTGATACATAAGTCGAATTTCAAAGGAAATCAGAAGTAAAGAAGGCTAGATTTCAAGGGAGGATGAAGTCTTTTGGTGATGTGTTCTAAGGTATGTTATTTTCAGGTCATCTTACCATTTTCTCTATAACATTTTTTCTAGAAAGATTCATATGGTGCAATTTATATGGTATTGAGAATACATATCAAGGTACCTGTGGTATAAGTTTCAGCTCTTTATTCTCTATAATTGTGGAGATATACTCTATGGGAGATAGGGTTTTTGACCAGTCCTGAAGCTAGTCAATGAACAGGTGTTCCGGGTAACAAAATCATTACTTCTTCATGGAGAATCCAAATGAAGTGGGACCAATTTAATTGGAAATAGTACGGACTATGTTTTCTTGTGTGAGAGTTTCAGAATTAGATGTTCAATATTGAGCGTGGGGCATTCTATATAAGTTCGCTCTCCTGAATAAACCAGAATTGAATAAAGTTTACCATTCTTTCTATAACTTATTTTTGGGGAGGATTCAAGGAGTGAAACTTGGAGAAGTTTCAGAGAATACATTGAGTAATATTATCTATAGGATCAGAGTATTCCAATAATTGAAGAATTGTAGAAATTGAAGAAGTCTCAGGAAGCATTATCAGGTTCTATGTGATGGTTGGTTGATGATCATGATTTAATGTAAAGTTTTGTTATCTCTCGTATATTCTTGGGTGGAAGGAAGGGGAAAGGATGGAGAGTTCAACCCTCTCTTGATATTGGAGGATTGTATCTTTCTCTTGGAGGTTTATCCCTCCCTTTACATTTGGAAGTTGTATCTACCTTTGGAAGTCATTACTTCCCTTGAACAATAACTATTGATTATTTCTCATATATTGTGCATGGTGTATTGTGGTGTATTGGTGTAACTCTT
>SNQJ01S0051703.1:26005-39472 GCA_010110895.2 Picea sitchensis
CATAGGTGAGGAGGCTCACATTTTGGGGGCATTTATGAATAGAATCAAGTCTAGTCATGTGAGATTCATTGAGAGAGATGATGAGATTATATGGTCCAAGAATCCCTTTGGTTATTATACTCTAGAGGATGGATATCTTGATATAAGATTAGAAGGAGCTCAAAGGAATTATATGTGGTGGTAAAGTTTGGAAATTTCAATGTCCTTCAAAGGATAAAAATTTTATGTGATTATTATTGAACAATTTAAAATCCTTGACATGGGATAACTTGCAAAAAATAATAAAGAAGGCTTTATGTAAGACTTGTGAAGAGACTAACAATCATCTTGTTATGGATTGTTGCTTCTCTATGAAAGTTTGGGAAGAGATTGGAACTCTATTTGAACTAAGAAATGTTTGGCATGGGGCTTCTATGGACGATGAAATTAGAAACTAGTGTGGTAACCCATTGGTAAAGGCATTAAATATCTCCTTGTGATCCTAGCTTAGAGTATATGGCTAGCCAGGAATGCCAATCTTTTTTAAGACATGAAAACCCCCCCAGTTTAGTGTGCTACATAGGGTCTTTGTATTCATAAGAGTTTTCCTCAATTGGAAGCACAAGCCCTTGAGGAAGATTCTGGAAGAGGGAATTAATAGGGATGTTGCATGGGATTTCTTTGATGGAGATAGATAGGGTGATCCTAGACATTGTGGGGTATGGGGTGTTTTCCATTTTAATTATCTTCACTTTCTAAAATTCAAGGTCAAACTGGGTAATGGAACAAATAATTATGCAGAACTCATGGTGCTAAATTACTTCTTCTAATGTATGGGAAAAAAGGATTCCTAATTTACAAGTATTTGGTGGTTCTATGCTTGTGATAAGGTGGATGAGGATTCAGGAAGTAATAGAATTGCTTAAACAATTTATTGAAACCATTGTTAGAAGAGGTCCAGGGCACCGGTGTTATTTTTTATGTCTCTCGTGCAATCATATGTTTAGAGAAATAAATACAATTGTTGATGCTATGTCTAAAACGTGTATTCAAATGATTTAAGGGTAATGGTACACACAAGAGGACAAAGAGGGTCTAGTATCTTACTACTACCACCCTCCATTTCAAGAGTCCCTCTAATTTGAAATTTTCTAAAATTATAATGATCTATGGCTTTATTTTTTATTTTTTTATTTTTTGGATTTATATGTAAGTAGGGATTGTTCCTTATGGAAATCAAGGAGACCTATATAATTGCTTATGGATTTTAAATCCCTTTGAAACTAATGATTAGGAATTATATTTTGAGTTTATAGTGATGTAAATGGTGATGGGTATCCATACCTTTATTTGAGGAGAAAGCTTAGAAATTAAATTCTTATATAAGATGATGATAAAGCATTTGGAAAAGTAATTTTATTGAAGTAAAATAAAATAACAATATTGGTTTTACTTTATGAAATTCTCTAACATCTCAAATCTTAAATATTACATTTTGATTTTTTTAAATAAAAATATTATAATTTAGTTTTTATTAAAAAACTTATAATAATATCACTTTATTTTTATTAAAAAACTTATAATAATATCACTTTTGGAAAATATAATTTTAGATTAGTTTAGGAAATCTTAGGATTCCCTTTTGCTTCTCTAAAACTATTTTGGACAATTGCTTGTGAAAGTCTTTTCAAAGCATGTAAGCGTTATGTCCCTCCAAGTCCCTTTCTACAAAAGAGATCCCTAGGTGACATGTCGCTCTAGGTCTCTTTCTACAAAAGAGATTCCTCATGTTTGATTGATATCTGAGTGAGACTTCTCTTCATTTTACTCTTAAAGGTGGTATGCTTATCGAACATTTAGCTTTATATTAAATTTAANTTATACTTAATACATATGGTGATGGGTTTTGAAGTAAAACATAAAACTATATTTAATTAGTTAAGAGTTCATCTTTCTTTGACATAAAGAAAGAGGTCATCAACAAGTTTTTTCAGGTTGCATAGTTTTTCTTGAATAACAATGTTGAGTTGGCCTACATTCAAGGATAGCACTTAGTGATGGTTTTCCTCATAGTCAGTGGACAACTTAGTTATGATAGGTTTTTCCACTTGAAAGAAAAGAGAGAAAAAAAAAAAAATATTGGGGTCGGGTATGGTGAGGGGTCACTCCTTGGCATGAGGTTAAACTGCAACAAGCGGTAGTATTTGGTCTCATGTATGGCACCAAGGCTAGATGCTATTAGAAAGCACATGACCCCATTGGACGTAGCCTTACTAATGACTGTAAAGGATATTGACTTTCTTGTAGGTACTATCTAAGTTGAAATGATCTTTTGATCATGGAGGAAGACCTAAAACTATCTCCAATTTCCTAAGACCTCATTTTTGTTAGATAATCCAAAATACAAATATCATAGTTTATAAAGTTAGAATAAAATGATTATTAATTTAGAATATTAAATTAATAATCTAGAATATTTGATTAATAAATGTAGACTTTTAGAAATACATTATTGTTGTAAAAGATATGACTCTAGAGAGGTGTCATATCTTAGGCTCTAAATTAGGAGTATTGTTATAAGATTGTTAAGATAGCATTTATTGTAAATGGACACTTGTTTATTTAATAAGTGATCCATATCTAAAGTTTGTTAGGACATTTAACTTATATATAGCTCATTGCAAGAGTATTGTGTTGTTCGGGTGTAAACTCTTGCAAAGTCTATTATGTAATTTCTTTTCCTATTTAATAAAAGTGTGTGTCTGAGGACACTTCTACCATTATTGTGGTATCAGAGCTCCAGTAATGTTGTTGAACTGAAGAAGAGATTAGTTGATTAGAGGAAGAGATCCTAGCGCTACAGGCCAAGGGAAAACGTCGGCAGGCTAAGGGAAAACGTCGACACATACTCTGTCAGTAAATCGGTCAGTTATTGTTCAAATATATATATTTTTTTTAAAAGGGAAAATATTTTTTTTTTTACTTTCAGATTTCAGTCATTGGACTCACAAACTGATTTTACAAATTGCAAATCCTGAAAATTAACAAATTAGTTTCTGGTGAATAAATTTCTGGCAAAGTAATTCCTGAGCTAAACGCTCACGGCCTCTCCAATCCACTGTTATATTAATTATCACTGTTATATTCTTAAATTGTGATAAGCATTTAAATTCAACTGTGATAAGGATACAAACACAACTATGATTTGGTGTTAGAAGGGATGAAATTGAACGTTGGTTGAATGTTTCCAAGGTTTTGGTTTTCGTATCTGTTTTGAATGCCCATCCATGGCCTTCTCTGAAGATCCGATGCAGTCCATTCTCCGCTACAGATATTCTCAAAATGACATAGCAATTGCCAAAATCGTTGAGTGGCCGGGGCAGGGAAGATCTAGCTTAAAAGTCAGCAACAACATTAGCAGTGGTGGAGTACTCAGTGGCTAAATCAGAGGATTCGTCAGCAGCAACATTAGCAGTGGTGGAGTACTGTATTCAAAATTCAGAGTGCATGTCTGTTGCAGTGAGAAAGAAGAGCCAAAGAGGGGGAGGTTATCTGATCAACAACACGAAACACAGGGATGACAGAGGATCGCCTTGGGTTAATATGGACGACTTATACCCACAATTGTTATTGCAATCCTGTTGTTATTGCTATTACCATTCGCCCATCATATCATTCACAAATAATGTTCCATCCCAGACTTTAATGATGCCAACACAGACGTGATTCATTTTGAACTAAAGAGAGTGGAGCAATTGGTTTTCAATCTCTTCATAAATATGATGTGAAAATCGTGTTACAGTGAGACGTTGCTGGAGGATTCGTTGTGCGCGCGAAATTTCTGAACAGAAAGTTGCAGTCTTTCCTGTTCCTAATTGTGCTTGCTGGATAACATTAAAACCTTGGCAGAAAGGAACAATCCCTCACTGTGGAATAACAGATAGCTTCTCAAAAACATATGCATAAATTCCTCTTAAAAGGTTTTATTGAAGAGAAGATTCCCATGATTAAAATTGTCGAAGATTCACTTCTAATGAATTCAACACTTATTGCACAGACAATGGGATAAGAAGACATCTTACTAATTTCTACACTCCTCAGCAAAATGGAGTCGCAGAACGAATGAATCGCACTTTGTTAGGACTGGCAAGATCCATGTTAAGTTTTAAAAGGTTAAGTTCTACATATTGGGTAGAAGCAATCCATACATCTATCTACTTAAGGAACATATCTCCAACTGCTTCTTTGGATGGAATCACACCTTATGAAGCATGGTTTGGTTTCAAACCTCGAGTTAAACATCTTAGAGTTTTTGGATCAATATGTTATGCCTTAGTTCCGAAAGAAAAATGAACTAAGCTTGACTCAAGAAGCTTGAAATGCACAATGATTGAGTATTCTGATGAGAAGAAAGGGTATCGAATTTTGTCTAATGGAAAATTTATTGTGAGTAGGGATGTCATTTTTGATGAAACTGAAAGTAAAAGTGCTGACAAAATAGAAAGTCTTCTTCAAAAGTTATAAACTAAAGGAAATAAAAGAAAAGGAAAAGTTCAAAGTCAGCCAAATTCACATAATTGGTATGAACTTGATTTTCCTTCATCTGAAGATGTTTCATCCAGTCTAGTTACTTTGACAACATCATTTGGTTCTTCCAGCAGTTCATCTAAATCTCCTAGCAGCGACAGTTCATCTGACAATGATTCTCCACCTCCAGAATCTTCAACTGATTGACGAACATCAGTTTACATTAATCCAATTTACAATAATGGTAATTCAGATCCCCAAACCAGTGAACATCAACTACCAAAATGGGCAGTTCAACTTTTGAAAGATGTAAGGCCTGATGAGAAAAATAAAACAGTAACAAGGGGATCACACAACAATGAAGGGAATTTTTCCTTAGTAGCACATGATTTTACTGAACCTCCCACATACAAAGAAGCAGTAAACCATAAAGAATGGCAACAGGCTATGGTTGAGGAATATCAAGCAGTAATTGATAACAACACTTGGAAACTTGTTGATCGTCCTATAGGTGTTAAACCCATCGGATGCAAATGGGTTTACAGAATTAAATGCAACCAACATGGTGAAATTGACAAGTATAAAGCCCGACTTGTGGCTAAAAGTTTTGCATAGTAGTAAGGCATTGATTATGAGGAAACTTTTTCTCCTATAGCTAAATGGAATACCATTCGCTTAACACTTGCATTGGCCGCTTAGAAAGGTTGGAAAGTTCATCAAATGGATGTAAAAAGTGCTTTTCTCAACGGAGACTAACAGGAAGATGTATATATGAAACAACCGCCAGGTTTTGAAATTGCAGGGCAGGAACATAAAGTCTGCAAATTAATTAAGGCTTTATATGGGTTAAAGCAAGCTCCCCGAGCTTGGTATACCAAAATGGATGAATACCTTAGGAAGGTTGGTTTTCAACGAAGTGAATCTGATGATACTTTGTATATCCGTCAACAAGGTCCTTATCTAGTAATTCTTATTATGTTTGTAGATGATTTGTTCATTACAGGAAACAATGATGATCATATTGCCCAGGTGAAAAAAGGAGTTACATGCAGGTTTTAAGATGACAGATTTGGGACTCCTTCACTACTATCTTGGTGTTGAAGTATTCCAATGTCCACATCATATTTTCATTTCCTAGAGTAAGTATGCAGCAGAAATTCTTCAGCGGTTTAGCATGCGGGATTGTAAACCATCTCTTACCCCTATGGAACAAAACTTGAAACTTTCAAAATTTGAAGGGGGGGAATTGGTAGACAACATTATTTATAGACAGTTGATTGGCAGCTTGATTTATTTGACAAACACTCTCCCAGATCTATCTTATGCAGTCAGTATTCTTTCCCGCTTTATGAAACAACCACAGGATAGCCACTAGAATGCAGCCAAAAGAGTTCTTCGATATATCCAAGGAACAAACGATTTTGGTCTTCTTTACAAAAGGACTAAATTTTTTGTACTTGGTGGTTTTTCAGATGCCGGCTTTGCCGGAAGTATTAATGATCGAGCATCAACATCAGGTTATTTAATGAACATGGGTTCAACAATAGTGTCTTGGAATTGTAAGAAACAAGCTACAGTTGCTACTTCTACAGCAGAAGAAGAATACATCTCAACATGGGAAGCAACATGTTAAATTGTTTCGTTACGCAGGATTTTACAGGACTTGGGCATTTCTCAAGCAGAAGTTACATCATTATTCATCGATAGCCAGTCAACCATTAAGCTTGCTAAGAATCCAGTTTTTCATTCAAAGACAAAGCATGTGGACTCCAAATATCATCATATCAGATCACTCATTGCAAAGGATGTCATCAAGCCAATTTATTGTCCTTCAGAAGATCAGATCTCTGACATTTTCACGAAACCTCTTGGCAGAATAAAATTTACTAACTTCAGGGATGAACTTGGTATCTGTTGTAATGTATCTTTGGATCATAGGGGGGAATGTTAGATAATCCAAAATACAAATATCATAGTTTATAAAGTTATAATAAAATGATTATTAATTTAGAATATTAAATTAATAATCTAGAATATTTGATTAATAAATGTAGACTTTTAGAAATACATTATTGTTGTAAAAGATATGACTCTAGAGAGGTGTCATATCTTAGGCTCTAAATTAGGAGTATTGTTATAAGATTGTTAAGATAGCATTTATTGTAAATGGACACTTTTTTATTTAATAAGTGATCCATATCTAAAGTTTGTTAGGACATTTAACTTATATATAGCTCATTGCAAGAGTATTGTGTTGTTCGGGTGTAAACTCTTGCAAAGTCTATTATGTAATTTCTTTTCCTATTTAATGAAAGTGTGTGTATGAGGACACTTCTACCATTAATTTTCTTTGGACATAAGGAACCAAGTTAACGACCCAAGACTCAAAGACATCCAACATGAGTGAAAGATTGCCCCATTATGGACCACCAACAAGTTATTTCAAGTGGCATGGTTTCCCTTGAATAACGATGATGAGTTGGCTCACATTTACAAATAGAAATCAATAATGGTTGTCNACCCAAGACTCAAAGACATCCAACATGAGTGAAAGATTGCCCCATTATGGACCACCAACAAGTTATTTCAAGTGGCATGGTTTCCCTTGAATAACGATGATGAGTTGGCTCACATTTACAAATAGAAATCAATAATGGTTGTCCTCGGTTATCCTCACTACCAGTTGACAACTAATTTATGATAGGTTTTTCCAATTTAAGAAAAAATGGTAGGATGAAAGGTATAAATTCGGTGTAATTTTTTTTCACTCAAAATTTTAAAATTTTGAAGATTGAGATGGATTATGTTATTGAAAAATGAAAATGTTATTTCAATTATTTAAACAAAGTTGTTTTATATTTTTATTTTGTTTCAATGATTCTTTATGAGTAATCTTTACATTTCATATCAAAGGTTACGTTTTTATATTTTCAAGTTTACTATAATTAAATGTAATATAGGGTATAATCGATGAGGGTTAGGGTTTTGGGTATAGCGGCTAGGATTTGGAGAGTAGTAGGTTTGTAATGGTGGTAGTTGTTTTGTGAGGGGATAATAGCCTTGGCTCTTTGAGTAGCTCTCATTTAATTTATTTGCATAAATTTTGTAACATTTACACATTTACTTATCAACCGGAGTTTGTAAGCTTATGAGGTGTAGAAACTGCATGTGTATAATTAGTTTATTTATCTACTTTAAAATCCTATTTACCCAAGTTACCATATTTGTATGCAATTGAAATAAGAAATGTGCAGAGTTAACCTTCAAATATAGTTTCCTTTAGATCAACAAATACCTTGTTTTAGGATTGTAGAAAACTTAGGTTACACACATATACTTCCAAGTATTGTTGTAATAGATACATTGTTTTAAATCATTGGGATTTTAATCCAATATAGAAATAGTCATATGTCAATCAACAAAGCACAAAAAAGCAATAGACAAGCTACAGGTAAATAAATTGAGAGCAAGAATACTTTGAAAGATTAAGCATACAGTCAAACTAATTCAAGATTAAATCCAATCTTCCAATCATGATTTACTAGAGCTAGAATGGTAGAAACACAAGTTACAGTGTTTTATCTAGTTACAGGAATTGGATTACTCTTGTAACAATACTCTCATTAATTGGTTCAATAATGAATGGAAGAACAATCAATGCTCATGTAAGGTACTAGATTTATTATGCAGAGCAAAAACACAATTTATTATGACAAGTTTCAACAGAAAGAGAAAACATATAGCGAACAATAGCACCATAAATGATACCTTTATTGATATAAATCCAAGTTCATTTTTCTCTTCGAGGGGGAAACCTCCAATGAAGTCGAACTCAATTAAAAAATAATTATCAATACAACTTTCCCATGCTTTCTACTCTTATTTATACTATTTCTATCTTCTAGAGAAAATTCTAGAGGAAGATCTTTCTAGAAGCGAAAACTTCTAGTAAGTCTTCTTACATTAGACATGTTCACATTATTACATAGGCCTTATTTACTAATGTGACATTTATTACATAGAAAAAATATTATTCTACCTTCGCAAGGGGTTAGGGAGATTAGGTCCTTAACATGCCCCCCCTTGAAAAACAACCTTGTCCTCAATGCTTGAGATGGGGAAATTGTTGCACAATGGTAGTTGTCTCCCATGTGACATCTTCTGGTGGTGTATCCTTCCACTGAACCAAAACTTCCTTGATGGTGTGCTAACAGAGACAACGCTCATGGTGGTCCAAGAGTGCTTGGGCTGGAACTAAATGGAGCCTTCTTCATCCAATCCAGGGAGACTAGTTTGAGTCTAGCACTTAGTTCCAATCTCTTTATTTAATCAAGAAACATGAAAAACAAGATGGAGCTTAGAGTGACTGGGGAGAGCTAACTGGTAGGCCACATACCCCATGCACTTGAGAATTTTACAAGGGACATAAAACTTGGGAGTGATTTTATGGAAATGTTCAACTTTGAGTGAAGTTTTCTTATAAGGTTGCAGATGAAGAAACACCTGGTCCCCTTCAACAAATTGACATTTTGAACAACATTCATCTGCTTGTTGCTTCATGCAATTCTGAGCCATGTCCAAATTTTGTTTGAGGGTATAAAGAATGGTAGCTTGAATTGTAAGTTTGTTTTCGACATCCTGAACCTTGGATACACTTGGTGGGCAGGATAGAACAAGAGGTGGATTTCTATTATATATTTCTTTAAAGGGAGTCATGCAAGTGGAAACATGTTAAGACATGTTGTACCACCATTCAACTAGTGGTAACCATTGAAGCCATTGAGTTTTTTTTTGGGTGCAAAACACTACAAATATTTTTCCAAACACTTGTTGACAGCTTCAATTTGTCCATCAGTCTAGGGATGATAGGCCATGCTGAGATGCAATTGGGTTCTATGGAGATTGAAAAACTCTTTCCAAAAGTTGATGGTGAAAGTTGTATCATGGTCTAAGACAATAGAGTGAGGCATGCCATGGAGTTTGAAGATATTATCCATGAGAATTTGAGCCACTTTGGATGCGGTGAATGGGTGTTGGAGAGCACATAAATGAGTGTATTTGGAAAGGAAATCCATGAAAACCATGATGACTGACTTATTTCTCGATTTGGGTAAGCCAACAATGAATTCCATAGAAATATCCATAGATATAGTAGGTGGAATAGGGAGTTGTTGGAGTGGGCCTAGAGTTTTGACTATTTCTCCATTATTGCATTGAGAAGTATCAAATTTGTCCACAAAGGTGTGGAGTCTTATTTCATTCCTTCCCATTAAAAATAAAGTTTAACCCATTCATAGGTTTTGTGAAAGTTTGAATGCCCCACTATTGGTGAAGCATGAAGTTCAGAGAGCACAGTGGATTGAAGGTGGGACTATTTTCTTAACTGCATGTGACCTTTATAATGAAGCTCCTCATTGTGCCAAGAGTATTGTGGAGAGGCCTGAGGATATTGTTGAAGTTGTTGGATCAAGCATGAAAATTTGGGATCTTCGAACCAGTCCTAGAGAATGGCATGTGACCAATCTGCTATAATGAAAGAGAGGGAAAAGAGGGAACCTTCTTCTTCATATTCCCTTGAAAGAGAATCAATAACCACATTTTATTTTCCTTTATTGTGAATGATATCTTCATCATAACTGAACATCTTGGTCACCCATTTCTATTTCTCGGGGGATGAAAATATTTGTTCCAAAAAACACCTAAGGCTATGATGATCAATTTTAATCTAGAGGTGTTTCCCCAACAAATAAGGATTCTAGAGATCCATCACATGAAAAATAGCCAACATTTCCTTTTCATGGGTGGATTTTACAAATGTCACAATGAGAGTTGTTTACTATTGAAAGCTAAAGGTTTTCCATCTAACATGAGGACTACCCCAGTTCCTTTCCCCAAAGAATCACATTCCAGGAAAAATGTTTGGTGAAGTCAGGTAGTGCCAGAACATGAGTTGTGCACATAGCCTTTTTCAATGCTTGGAAGGATTGATTAGTTGCAAGAGTCCAATTGAAAGCATTCCTTTTAAGGAGAACAATGAGGGGAGCTGCAATGTTTCCATAATTCTGAACAAACTTGCGATAATATCCCGTTAAACCCAAGAAACCATGCAAACATTTAATATTTTTAGGGAGATGCCAATCCTTCATAGCTTCAATTTTCTTTGGATCCACATTTACACCATCCTTGCCAACAATATGGCACGGGTACTCTACTTTAGATGCTCCAAAAGCACATTTAGACTACTTGAGAAAGAGTGTAATACCCTTAGGCCAAACCCCAACTGCAAATGTAAATGTGAATGTACATATCTATATAAGTTGGTGAGTTTTTTATATTAAGCCTTTGGAATTAGTTTGGTGCCATAGTATAGCGTGTACATGTGTTGTGTACTAAAAGAAGAAGTGTGCACATCCTAGGATAATGTGTGCATCAACTTGAGTGTGTGATCTTGAGGCCAGAGATCCTTTGTGTATATGTTTATGTTTTTTAGACTGGTGAGCCTAGATACAAAAAGGACAGTACGTTTATATTATAAATGTAAATCACACACAAATATTAATGAAAAACACATCACTGTGGTAGACCAACCATGTAAAGAGTATGGGGAGATAAAATCCACTAGATAGGGAAAGGGGGATAAAAGTTAAGGATAAGTGGCTAAGCTAGGGAGCTTAAGCCAAAAGAAATATTATATTAATATTCCTTAAAGTATATAGTATGGATAATTATTTTATCTTAAGTTCTAAGGATGGGGACAAGTGGGTCCAAGTTAGTCCTCAACATGAGAAGTGTCAAGTCGGGAACATGCATACATATAGTTTGGACTTAGTTCATTTTCCATCATTCCCTCATGATTCCTTCACTCACTCACTCAGTGGTCATATGTACCTTGATGTCACTATACTTGTACCTTGATTAGATTAGGAGTTGGATTGAAGAAGTGGGTTGTTAGGCCCATGGGGATATTGAATAGGTGGGTTGTCAGGATAGTGGGATATTAAAGAGGTGGGTTGTCAAGCCCATGAGAAATTCTCTCTAGGTGAGATAATTACTGGGAATTGATTTTCCAAAGGTTCCAAACTGCAGCTACAGGGCTCTGAGACTTATTTTTTGACCTTTTGTTGAAGCCCTGGAAAGGAAGTGGGGCAGCCGAGGGACTGTTGAGTAGAGATGGGGCACACTTCTTGGGGTGGGACAGGCATGTGGGGAATGAGGAATTGTAGGCTGTTAGTTTTAGTTGGCACCTATGACTAAGTTTTCATGTTGTCTAAGATATATCATCCTGGTTAGGAATTCCTTTACTTGGGTAGAGTTTATCCCTAGCTTAGGGGTGACCCACTACTGAGAGTTATGAGAAGTGTGGTCTAAGGCTGGGAGGAACATGGAAGGTTTGCACGCAGTTAGCGATATTTTTATCAAAGATAAGTGTCAATTGTGTGTTAAATTATATGTTGCATTATATTTATGCATTTCTTTTTATGGGTTTTTCCCTTGTATGTTGCATGTTTATTTCTATTATTATTTTGTATGAATATGTGTATTTGCATAGTATTTGTATGTTTTAATTTGGTATCAAAGTTTGAATTTTTGGTTGGAATAGCCCTGTTGGTTGTTGGGGATGCTACAATGTGGTATCAAAGCCCAGTTTTCAACATTGAGCCTAGATGGGCCGAGTTAGCATAATTGTGAAGAAAAATTTCATAGAGAATTGATTTCGGAGTGGTCGAATTTCAAGTTACAACACGTCCAGGAAAAAATCAGAAGCAATTGAGTGGAATTGGGAAAAATCCCCAATTTCTTTTGTTAAATTCATGAGAATTTGGGAAATTTGGATAGGTGATAAGATAATCTTAATTTTAATATATGTCCTAGCAAATTCAAACCCATAATTGGTTGAATTAGAAGTTACAGGGAAGGCATGACATGTTGAATAAAATTCTCAATTTGTGAATGAATTTGGAAAAACTCGTACCCATATTGTCAACCAGTAATGATTTATAGTTTTAGAGGTTGAATTTGTGTTTATTGGAGTGAAATTGAACAAATTTCATGGTTGCAGAATGTCCATGGTGGAAATTGGGAGAAAATTGGGCAAAAGCCCCAATTCTTACAGTGGAATTCATGAAGAATTGATGCACAAAAAAATAAAGGTGCATAGTATTGACACCCAAAAGCGCAACGTAGGGTACTTGCTTGCAAATGGTTGCAACACATTATTAATTATTTATATTTAATAATATACTAATAGGTGGGACCCCTTGTGTGACTATGACAGAAAGATGGCACTTATGTTTTATGTGTTTATGACTGAGTTGCAATACAAGCTCTACAGTTATTGGCTTTTAAATCCTTGTCCAAATAATTGATCACTGAATGTTATGGGTAATGTGACTAAAGATGAAATGATGTTGTCTTGTATGTCTCTCACAAGTATTATTATGCTGCATTTAGTTTGGCAAAGGATCTACACTCCAGTTTTTTTATATATAGTGTATCGTATGGTGATTACCTTGATTTCATGCTACAAGGGTTGCGTGCATTGTTTAAATTGGAAGTCTAAAGGTTGGGACACAATATCCCTAGCAAGTCTTGATGTATGTTACATTGGGGTTTTGAAAGAGTTGGCACATTTGTATGTTTGAAACATAGGTAAACTATGATGTATTAGCGTGCATTAAATCGATTTGGAGCCAGTGGTTGATGTGTTGTATGGTTAGTTGTACGTACTAGCCTTGGATGAATGTGTAAGTGTAGATATGACGTGGAATAAATATGTCACTCTAACCTACCTCAAGCATGCCACCCTAGCCATTTCACATTTGTTCTTTGTTAGTTGTTGCTAATCCACTTTTTTTGGCTATGGAAGAGGAATATTGTTAAGGTCCTAACCCACACATAGGTAGATCAATGTATTCGGATGTAATAAAGGTCAATATTAATAAGACCTTTCAATAAAATAGA
>SNQJ01S0051704.1:32950-46075 GCA_010110895.2 Picea sitchensis
TGGGTATCTATCTGTTCAGTATATATTATTATTTATGGCCGACTTCTTCTCTTGGAGGCTAATAACCTAATATAAATTATCTTCTTGAGCCGACAAGTCTTCTAGGGTTATTAGCCAACTCATTAGGGTTTCTTCTTGCTTCCTGGAGCATTCTATCCTTGTCAGGTTTACACGTGGAGGTAAATACCTCCCACAACTACCATAATATCAACACCTTTTTAGTATTGTCAATGACTCCCTGCGATCCGCAGTGGGCCAGAATTCATTTCTTGGTCTTGTCTTGTCTTCATTTTCCCCTTTGTTTGCTTTAGAAGAAAAGAAAAGAATTCACATTTCAAGTTTCTTGTTTTGAAGCATAAAACGATAATAAAAAAAGTTTTTCATTTCTTTGTTTGGTAAAAGTAGTTTAGGTTAGTTACTTTATTTATCAAGGAAAAAGAAAGTTTTCTTAAGTTCTTTATTTGAATATTTAGAACATTGAGTAGCTTGTAGTCGAGCGAAATCTTGTTTTAGGTTTTTCTTTTCAAAGATCTGAGAAAAATAGTTACGAAACGTTTGGTTAAAGAGTTTAAATTGGCAAATCTTTATTTGTGAAGAAGAAGTAGTTTGTTTTCTGTTTCATTTTATGCTCTTCTCTTTCGTCTCTTTAAGAACATCACTGGTTTCACTTCCGTTCCCTTTGACTTAAGACAACCACTAAAATTAACGCTTAATTAAAAGTTATTAGACTTTGTGTTTGTAGGGTCCATCAATTTAGTCTAGGCTAGAGCCTTGATTTAGGATTGGAGAGGAAACTCTTCAAGGCTACAACAACAAACATAAGAATCTGTGCTAGGGAGTGCTTAAAAGTCCAGTAACCATGAAAGTTATCTGCTACCCCCCTCTAACACAGGTGCTAAACATGAGGTCGCGTGCGAAAAGGTAGCGGAGATAACCCCTCCAAAGCCGGACCAAGCGTAGTGGGGAATGCATATAGAGGGCTTATCTTGGGATTCCGTTGATTGCATTTGCCACGGAGCTTCGTGGGTCTCGAATCCGTTCGAGGTCCTCAGTCATCTTTCGAAACACTTGCTTTCGATACCCTTGATAGGTTTCGGGCTTGATACCCTGCTCATTGCGGTCCACTCGACTATTGATTGTAACCACCTAGTGATTGTTCGGGCGCTAACAACCTAGTTGCCTTTATCTTAGTGACTTACACAAGTGACTATGGGGGTATACTGCGGTACCTAGGGCAGACATCGGGCCATTCTTTGCAAAGGATACCTGGAGGGTGCTTCCGTATTCGAGTTTCACTTGCATCGGTAAGTTTCTCTAGTGTTGGCTGGTGTAACTGTTCTTCCAAATAGCTAGTGATCTGCTTGTCTTATCTCATAGGAGCTTTTTCTAGTGTGTGTTGGTCTTTAACGTTAATAGAAAGCCCTAGTGTGTCTTTGATCTTCTCACACCATGGAGGATCAGAAGCTCCATCGGTCGCGAAGACTTCTTGGCCTGTTGTCGGTTAATCTGGAGCCATCCCCGCCACCACCAAGGCAAAGACTAGACCAACAAGGGTCTTTTGAGGCGACCGGGCCACAGGAAAATGTTCCCGACTCATCTCCGAGAGGAGAACAATTGATTCCGGAGGAACCAACCATTTCTGACCTTGGAGAAGAAGCTCTTGGTCCATATAACCCTCTGATCACCGATCTATCGGTGCCCGTCGTCGTACAGGTTCACCCTTACGAGCATCAGGTAGTGTCACAAGCAGCGATGGAGACAAATGTTGCTACTTCTTCAGGGAATCCTCGTACTCCCTCTACGGCTGTCACTATAGGGGGTTTTCTGCCTCCTAACCAACCTTCGTCGATTTGGACCACTATGGTCTCAACCGCCTCTACCTCGGGCAATGGTCTGATTCCGTCTATGGCGGTGATCACTGCTCCTTTCACCCAGAGTGCGACAGGCCCTCCATTTTCATACGGGATGCTTGGCTTCGATACGAACTCTATCCTTTCCTACTCCACTCTATAAACTTTAGGTATGGGGGTAGGGAGCTCAAACACTCCTCTGCAAGGATCCATGGGGGGCACTTCAGCTCCCTATAATGCTTTCCCTTACGAAGGGGGTCATATACCTCCTTCGTCCCCTTCGCTTGGCGGTGCTCACCAGCACTCCGTCGAGCTGAACTTAAACTATAGTTCGTTTGGAGTAGGTAGTCAAGGACTTCCTTCTTATAGCATGCTGGTAGGTTTGACACCATTCTCTTTGTTCAATGCATTTGGCAACAACAATTTCTCATCAACTGTCGTCTCGTCCGGGGGCAACCCCGGTTATGGACAACAAAATTCTATGCAAGGTACTATTCCTGCACAGGGGGAAAACTCAGGAATTCCTTCCTCACAAGGACCTTGGAATCCGTGGTAGGGATCAGTTCCCTCATCAGGGATGCCGACCAGGGGAAACCCTTTCCATAGCTAATGGAACCCTAGGCAAGGCTCAAGACCTATGCTCGTCGGATCGGTAGGGGGCAACCCTTCCCAAAATCCTTGGAATGCAACACAAGCCCAACCTTCTACGTCCTATTATGGGAGTTAGTCGATGACGTCTCAACAAGCTCAGAACCCATATGCTGGTCACGTCCATGGTTATTACCAGAACCCTGGCTAACAACCTAACTTTTCCTCGCAACCTGGTGCCAACCAAACTCTAGGCTCCTTTTCCCCTGGTTATAATCAACAACCCAAATTACCGTTTCTGGCAACTTTGCACTTGCCAGACTTGACAAGGTTATTAAAGGACCCCATCTGTCACGATCTACGTTGGCTTCTTATGCCAACCAAGTTGCCTTCAGACATTCCAAATTGCAAAGCTAAGCCTAATGAAGATCCAGACGATCATGTGACTACCTTCCATTTATGGTGCTCGTCCAACTCATTGAGAGACGACTATGTCCAGTTGCATTTGTTTCAACGCACTCTCATCGAGAGTGCTGGGAAATGGTACATCGAGCTCAACCGCTCAAAATATTCTACCTTTGGCGAATTGACAATGGTTTTCTTAAACCATTTTTAATTACCTGTGAGATACAACGCCGACACCGAATTGTTGGCCAACTTTGAGCAAACAAAGGCAGACCATATCTCAGATCACATCTGAGAATGGAGACGCCGGAAGAGTTTGATAAAAGTACTAGTCCCACCAACATTCCTGCTTGAGTGGTTCCTTAAGTCTTTGGTACCTCAGTTATCCAAAGACGTAGCAACGTCGGGGGTCTTTTTAGAAGAAGAAGTGATAATGAGAGCTCAACAGCTAGAACTAATTTACTCTTAGTTTGGTTTAGTTTATGGAGTTTTTCCAGATGCACCGTGGTTGATACTTGACAAGACTAGACAGAGATTTGGATCACATGTCGATGGTATTGTTGGTTCAGCGCAAACGAAGCCCACTGATTAGCTGCCGAATCAATTACAACAATTGTCAATACAGTAGAGAGAATCCAACCAGACCACTGGTTTGGCTGCTCCCCCTACTCAAACGTCGGATGTACACAATGTGCAATTGACAAACCCGAAGGGCACCCAACAACCTGATGGAAAGAAGAAACAATGAAAGAAGGGTAAGGGGGATACAAAATCTACCAATAATGTTGGCGGGGGAAACACAGAAAAGAAGAAGTCGAAGTATCTCTGTAACCTTTGCACGAAAGACCATCCGAGTCACCTGTTCCCTCGGCTTGCAGAGGCCCTGAAGTTATTGGCACAACAACAACCTATCGTGTTAACAAACCCATTTCCACATGGGGAAAATTTAACTCAAGCCTCTTTGAGCGCGAAAGAGGGTAGTTAAGGACCCCCTTTGTGTTCAAGTAATCCTTCGTCCGCGAATGTGTATATGTTGAAAGGTAACGTTGATATAGCAACTCGGACACGTGACTACAAAATTCCAAACACCTCTGAGAAGGGTAAAGAAGCCGAAAACCCACCTCTTCCTCTCCAGATTGAGAAGACGTTGGGTGAAACAATGACATGCATCCCAAAAGGTGTGTTCAAGAAAGCTTCCCACAATCCAAATGCAAGGGCCGCCCAGAACTACTCTTTGGTGGAGGATTTGTCTCAAACCCCTTGTGCAATGTCCGCTTTGGAGGTCCTCTAGAGCTGCCCTTCCCAAAGAAAGGCTTTGTTAGCTGCCTTAAGATCTGCTGAGACTTGTAATCTGGGAATGATCATGCGTGATACGACCAACTTAAAAACTTGTCTCCCTTACCATGTGGTGTTTTAGATAGTATTGGCTTACACTACAAAAACTTTTACTCGGAACATTTTCCGCACGGTGGTTGATGAGGGCGCCTCGACATGCGTAACATCGTTGGCATGTTGGAAGGCCATTGGCCAACCCATTTTGTCTCCGTCACCTACTCTTCTTTCTGCTTTCGACAGTCGTTCGTTCCAACCAGATGGAATCATCCCCTCTTTCCACGTGCAATTAGGGGGGAAGACCATGTGCGTCGAGGTTGAAGTGGTCGATGCGTATCTCAACTAGAATCTATTGTTAGGAAGGAGTTGGACCTATGCTATGAATGTAGTGGTCACTACAGTTTTTCTAGTCTTGTTGTTTCCACACGAGGGTTGGATTGTGCCCATTGATTAGTTGTCCTTCTCCCGTCCTGACCCTTCATCGGGGGCATCCACGGTCCCGATGATTGATAACCCTCAACTCGGCATCGTCAACATAGGGGTTGGTTTGTGCACACCTTTGATGGCTACTTTCGATTACCCACCTCCTTCTGGCGACGTTAACTTCATATTAGTTGTCCCCGACCAGCCTAAGGTTGAAAATTTTCAAGTCTCGCCGTTTCATATGACTTACTTTGATGATCCCTGGACTCTTCCTTCCCCATCAGACACGATGGAAGGGACAAGGCACCATGGCATGGCCATCCCTTTGTCCGCGGTAGAGGTTGTGTATTCTATAGTCCAGCAAGATTCTGCCAATCCCGCTCTGACTCCCCCACATGAGTTAGATCCGGTTCTCGAGCCTATTTGGGCTCAAGGTTTTCTCACTGATATTGATTCTTTAGACTTATTCTTGCCCTCAGACGAGACGATTATTGAGGCAATGACTAGTCTAGACAGACCCTAGGATGATCTCCATCACAGATCTTATTTCCTCCCAGAGTTAAGAAGAATTGAAACATGTGAACTCACTCATGAAGAAGCAGAACTCGTGCTTAACGACTGCCACACTGGAGCATGTGGTGATCATTTGTCTGGGTTGGAAACAACCCAAAAGATTCTACGAGCCGGTTACTTTTGGCCAACATTAATCAAAGGCTATGTTGAATCGGTCAAGAAGTGCCACCTGTGTCAGATTTTCTCTCGGAAGATGAGGGCAGACCCCACTCCCATGTTTCCCGTCATCACAGTTGGTCCCTTCACCAAGTGAGGGATTGATTACACTACATGCAACCCCCCTTCAACAAGGGGGCACCATTATATCATTGTAGCAGTAGTCTACTTCACAAAGTGGGTCGAGGCTATGCCAACGTTTAAAGATGATGGCGAGACAAAAACTCTCTTTTTGTTTAACCAAATAATAGCAAGGTTCGGCGTCCTGAGAGAGATTGTCACTGACCATGGCAGTCACTTTCAGAATAAAATGATGTCCGAGGTAACGTTAAAGCTTGGGTTGAGGCAAGAACATTTTTCACCCTACTACCCACAAGAGAATGGTCAGGTGGAAGCTGTGAATAAGTCCCTTAAGACTATTCTATAGCGAACGATCAATTCGGCCAAGTCAAATTGGCATTTGATGTTGTACTCGACATTATGGGCCTACCGAACGTCTGCTAAGACTGCAACTGGTTTCTCACCTTTTCAACTCGTTTACAGGCTGGAAGCAGTCTTGCCTATAGAGTGCTAGATCCTGTCTCTAAATTTGGCAGTACAGTTATTGCCAGACACTTCACCACTTGAAGAGCGTATATTGTATCTTGAGCAGCTCGATGAGCAACGTCGGGATGCAGCCTTGGCCAATGAGGCTCACAAACAAAAAGTCAAGTGTCAGTATGATCAGTCTGTCAACTCTCATATTTTCTTTGAAGGTGACCTTGTCCTAGTCTATGACCAAGATAAGGATCCCCTAGGGGCAGGCAAGTTCAAACCCATGTGGTTCGGACCTAAAGAAGGTTCAAGGAGGTTCTAAAGAAGGGCGCTTATCGTCTGGTGGACTTTGAGGGAAATGCTTTGACGGAGCCTAGAAATGGAATCTACCTCAAGAAGTATTACTCGTAGGTGGGTCGCCTTGGGTGACTTCTTATACATATGTATAGTTCTTATACATTTTCTTTTTAGGTTTGTCTTTTTGGTTTTATGGACGTGTCATTTTTGATGTCATATTTTTCACTGTGGCAGATGTCAAGTGTATCAGAGGTGTTCATTGGGTTTGCGGATGATGCTAGACGACACACTCGGAGGCTTGCTTCCGCAGCTTGGGTGATTTTCACACCTCAAGGCCAGTTGCTATCTTTAGGAGGTATCTGTTTAGGCGACACCACAAACAATGTTGTTGAATACAACACAGTCTTATAGTTGCTTCGTGACGCTTTGTCGCATGGTATCTCTCACCTTCGGGTCTACTTAGACGCTCAGCTGGTTGTGTCCCAATTAAATGGGGTTTACCGTGTTTACGATCCTACTCTACACCGACGGTTCCTTAGGGTAAGTCTCTTAGAACGAAGCTTTGATTACATTATGTATATCCATGTTCCTAGGAGATTGAATCAAGTCACAAATACTCTAGCTAATCATGTATTAGATTGGAAATTGCACACATGTAAGAAAAAACACACACATGCACATGTAAATACATTTGTAAATAAATGTAATCCATAAAACATAAAAATATGTAAATATATATATATATATATATATATCAAAAGTATCAAAGTACATAGGTGGGTGCAAGAGCCTCAAAAATATATGTCCAGTAAGAGTCATGGGGCTTATGCCCTAAAAAATATACAAAAGGTGCCCTCTGCACGTAAGTAGTCCAGCCTAGCTAAGGGCGGGGATTGTTGGCCCTGTCGTAGTGAACAACGACGTTTGCCAAACACTGAAAGAGTTGGACTGAGGTTTGTGGCACCCCAACTACATGAGGTTGCATCGATGGTGGAAGATCTTTGATCTCTGCCATAGGGACTGTGCGAGTAAGCGCAGTGAGGTTCCGCTCCACCCGTCTCAAAACTCTCTCAGCCTCTCCGGCTGGAGGTCCCCTTGCTGCTGGTCCACCGGCCACGCCTGGTCCTGCCTCTGGTCAAGGACGTCGCCTGGTCCTTGTGAAGTTTGTTGGACGCACTGGTCCCACATCTGTACATAACATATACATAGTTGTCAGATACTCTGGTACACATAAAAATGATATATATAAAAAGAAATAAAAATTAAATAAATTTGAAAAACAAACATACCTATCTCTCCCCATTCTACTCCGAGAGGTATGGGCATATCAGGATCCCTGGAGAAGTTGATTCCGACATAGGAGTAGTCCTTTGTAGCCAGAATCTTTCGAGACCACCAATCGAAAAAGTTATCATCGAAGGCCTCAACGGTCCTCCCTTCCCCCTGTTCCGGCAACAATGACACCCATCTACACACTACCGGGTGAGAGGCCACGTGGCCTCATACTGTCTCTCGCGGACTGATACTGGGTACCCTCTTGAAGAAAAAGGAACATAGAACATTCCTAAACCCGAAGTTTTTGTTTCTTCACACACGACACTCTGTCAACTGTCTCTTCATGCAATCTAGCATGGTTGTGCTCCAGTCGAAAACTTGTGCATTTAAGCACTGAACTGCACAATGGATGTGTACCTGGGAGGCATGATGTAAGGTCGCAGATCCAGTGATCTGCCCAATAAGCAAGACTATCACTTTCAGCGAAAGGTTTGAAATCTTGTTGATCGACACCTAAGAACCCACTTTATCTCTGTCAGCTTCGCAATGGAGTCCAATCAACTCCTCAATGTTGTGAGGCCAAGGAGGAAAAACACGAAGGTTGATTGGTTCCCCTCTCCTTGAGAGGCCAGTCAGAAAATAAATATCCTCAGTCGTTGGAGTCAACGACTGTCCCTTGAGCATAAATGCCTCCGCATTAGGGTGCCAGTAATCTACCAAGGCATTCAACAACCTAGGTTGTGCCCACATGAATGGACACTGGAAGAATTTCAACAAACCACATTGTGCTAATGCGGTGAGAGTAGCAAGGTCTTCTGCGACCAAAGAATCAATGTCTTCATGCTCGCTTTCTCTCCAATGAACGTACATCTTGCAAAATGACAATTTCAAAGGGGAGTTAAATCTTGCATTTTTAAAATTTTCCACATTCTTGAGGGTGTATGCAGGTTGTATTGGACACAGTCGCATATACACATGGGCAGACTATTTTCTTCCCATAGGCATACCCAGGTTGTCCCATGACAACTCGAGTACACGTAGGGCCGACCCTTTTTAGAGGAGCGCACCCTCCCAAAAACTAAAATGAAAGCAAAAAGAAAGTATGGAAATGCAAGAGGATCTGGTTTGTACTTACTTGGTCTGAGCAAAAGTTCGTTTCATCCTCTGAATCTCCCAGAATCAACTGTTTTAGCAAAGGGGTGTTTTTTACTTTTTGGTCAATTCTTAATTTACAATGGTGATAATGAGCTGCCAGCTTCTATTTATAGATTTTTTGGTCCCTTTTTGTCATTTTTTGGACCCTTTTGTCGTTTTTTCTAGCTTAAAAAATTGTTTAGTATGGTTCTTAAGTTTCTTATGGGATGTTACGATACATGTTACTTATGGTATTCATAAACTTTTTGAGAGTTGGGTCATTTTTGAAGGTCCTTTGGTAAAAAGTCGTTTTTCCAACTTTTTGCATCTAAGTTAGGTTTCCACCTCCACTTTCTGCATCTCGTTGTCTTTTTCACTTTGCCATAGGATCGACCCCACCGAGTTGCGACACAGAACCATCATTGCTGCTTTAGAAGTGTCGTAATTTAGTGGTAGAGCCTGTCTTTACATGGATGCCCTAGTTATATCCTCATTGCTTTTAGCGTCCATGCTGTCGTTAATGACTATAGGCTCAAGAGTCGTTATTAGGTTTTCCTGATTACGAGTTTGAGCCTCATTTGCATGATTCATTATCACTCTTGACCTCACCCTCGGGACTCCCACACAAAAACGGGTCTTCTCTTAATCCCTTTTCAGACCCTCTAAACATGAAAAGATTGCTGAGCGATCTTGTTGCCCTTCATGCTTGCCAAACTAAAATTTGAAGGCACATTTGTCCGATGATAGTTTACCCTTTTTTCGGTCTGTACGGTCAGTTGTACGAACAAAGGTATACTCTAGGAGCTTCAGTTTGCTAGAAGAGCATTCTCAGGTATAATTTTAACCCTTTTTCGGGCCTGAGGGACTAAATTTACGAAAAAGGAACCCCCACAGAGTCCATAGTTAATCTCTTTTCAGACTTCCTAAAAGTGAAAAGATCATCGAGTCAGCGTGTTTCTTCACACTCGTTAAACCGGTCCAGAATAACATCCCTTACGGAGTCCATAGTTAAGGTATTTTCAGACTCCTTAAATATGAAAAGATTGTCGAGTGATATTGTCTTTGTCACACTCGTTAAAATGGTTTTGAATAGGCGTCTTTTCGGTGCTAGTTTACCCCTTTTTTGAACCGACTAGACTACCTTCAAAAAATGTACCCCAATGGAGTCTCCTTTTATGCTTTTTCAGACTCTCTAAAAATTAAAAAACGTCGAGCTTACGTTCTCTAGGCTTGTTAAAATTACATCGAAGGACGTTATCATTGTATCTTATTAATCGAATTTGCATTCATGCATCTTTGGCCTAATGTCGGCTCCATGTTGCTCTCGAATGAACCATCTGAAGCATGCCTTATACGCAAGCCTTGT
Source organism: Picea sitchensis (assembly GCA_010110895.2). Taxonomy (NCBI): domain Eukaryota; kingdom Viridiplantae; phylum Streptophyta; class Pinopsida; order Pinales; family Pinaceae; genus Picea; species Picea sitchensis. The sequence goes on from SNQJ01S0051704.1 coordinate 42,884, forward strand.
AGTACTTTGCCTCTGCGTCTTGACACCTTGACCCATGGAGGATTTTTCTCGAGTGTCCTTTTCTTGCATATGTCTCCTTGCTGTGAGCATCAGTGTGTTCCTTGCGCTTGGAACTAGTATGTCTGTGACACTCATTCCTCCTTTGTAACGTAGCATTCTGATGCAGAAGCATCGTAAGCAGCCAACCAAGCAAGCATGAAGGCGGAAGACAGCTGGGAAAAGCGCAACACACATTTTGCACATTTTGAAATATTTTTGAAAGATTAAGAAGTGGATATTAATGTAGTAGCTAGAAGTGTACTTGCATTTATATCTGGCTGTTATAAACAGATCAGGAACACTTTGCTCTCATCTGTCAATGTAAAAGGCATTTAAGCCCAGTTAATGAAAGTAGGTAGGTTTGAATTAATAGATTAGACAGTTTAGAAGAGTAGGAGGGAAAACAGATATAAACACCCTCACCTTTGTATCATAGTAGTGATTGTATCATTAGCACGGGATAGAAGAAGAGAGCTGTAGCAGAGAGTTAAAAAAGAAGAATCCATGTACAGGAGCTTTGAATTAATATATGAAGATTTGAATCAGATTTCATGGTGTTATGATGTCTCATGTTTATACATGGTGAATGGTATGCTTATGGTTGTTTTATTCTCTCTGTCATGCATTTGTTATAAGGCTATGCTGTGTATGTATGATTTCATGTTGAATGTTTGAAGTCTGAGAGAGAGAGAGAATGGGTTTCAATTTTTTCTCTTCCTGAGTGAGAGAAGTTCCTGCAAGGAGTGCAGTGAAACGTCCGCAAGGTGTGCATTGACAAGGGTTCTGAGTTTATCTCGGAAAGATCAGGAGAGATACCATTGTTCTCATTCTAGCAGAAGTGCAAGTGGAGCACAGAAGCCATGCAAGGTGTACGTAGGCTAGTTGAAGCCTTAGAATTTATCAACCAAGGTTAAAGATTGAAGGAATGCTGTTGCAGAGAATGCACAGGGTCGAAGAATCAAATACACAGAAGTATTTGAAAGAGTGCGCAAGGAGTGCGTGCATGAGTCCTTTTAAGACTTGAGTTGCAAGAGAAAGCTCAGGAGGGTCAGGACCTTTGAAAGTACTCAAAGGGAGACGGAGAATGAAAACATCGCACAAAAGGTTAAGTTTCAGGGGAAGAACATTGGCTCATTTCACAGAGATTCATTGAGGAGTGAATCAGATGGTTGAAATTCTCTGTGGAGAACTCACGAAGTCGCGAGGACCGTAGGATCCAGAGAAGCTACAGGGTGGATAGGGGAGGATGAACCCATCACTTTGGTATCAGGAATCAATGTGGATGTTGATCGTGATCTGTTTTGAGCCGTTAGATCATTTCGAGGATTAGATTTTGTAAGTCCGAAGTGCAAGACAAAATCCTTGGTCACTCTAACTCCCGGATCGCGAAAAGGATTGTTAAGTGTGGAATTTCAGTATTTCGGTAATTTGGGATTCAGAATACCAGGAATCCTGATGACGAGGAGCCAGGGGCCTTTACATTCAAAACCCTAAGGTTGCGAAACCCGGAATGTCCTTGAAGTGACATTTCAACATTTCAGGGATCGGGGTTTCAGCATTCTCGTTGACAAGGATTCGAGGCACTTCACATAAGAAATTCGGGAGTTGCGAAACGCAAAGTATTGGTGAAGTGGAATTTCGACATTTCGGTGTTTCAGGGTTCAGGAACCTGAGAAGACAGTGGTTTGGAATCAAGAGTTTCGAACTCCCGGTACTCGGAAGCCCAAAATAACGTGGGTTGTCGATCTAAAAGAAGAAGGCGCCATTTCGGAATTCGGGGTTTCTAAGTGGTAAGGGAATGATAGTCGAAGGTTGGTTCAAGTCCCGAAAGCCGGGAAGAGTGATAGGTGGCAGGAATCCATGTCATAGACCATGGACAATTGAGAAGACAAGTGGCACATACTCGTTGCCAGGTAGTGTCAATACCCGTTGACTGTTTCAGGGTTTTGGAGGTTGAAGAGTCGGGAGCCTTACATCAGGATTCGCGAAGTTGTGAAGTCCGAAACTCCGAATTGGCGAAAAGTTTCGTTGGAAGTCATCCTTTCGCTGAACGCATCGGGGTTCGACATTTCAGTATTTTCGAAGACAAGAGGTCGGGGTTCTTTGTTCCAGAATTCTTGAAGTCATGAAACGTGATACAACTGTGGAGGAGGACGCGGCCAAAGATTTCAGTGTTTCGACATTTTGGGTTCAGTGGATTGAAGAGCTGGAAACTCGACAACAGGAATCGCGAAATTGCGAAACCTGAAGTCTTGGTTCGACGAAGGGCACAATCTTATTGTGGTTAGGAGATTAGGGTGATGCCTTGTGTTTAATCACACGGGGTATATTCATAAGGACCTGTGGGGAAAATCAAAGAGTCAATCAGACTCAGGAGGGCAGATTTAGAACGATCCTGAGTGGATCTCGGCCTGAGGGTCAGGGGTTTGCACCAAGTGTTTTCAGAGCTCAGAACAAGTTCTTTGCTTTCTGTAGCAGAGAAAAGAGGAACATTTTACAGCCATGCCATCGAGAAGAAGAGACAGACCAATGTCCGATCCAGCAGTGGAAAGGGAAATGTGTGAGCTACGTGCCAGGCTTGATGCCATGGAGACAACACAGAGGTGCACAGTTGACGCTGGGGATATCAGCGAGGCTGAAAGTGAAAATGAAGCTGGAAACGAAGGAGAAGAAGTTGCAGTTGAAGATGTTGTGGATGAACGCCTATTCTGGGTTGTTGCAAGGATAGGTGCCAGAGCAAAGATGGAGATTCCCATGTATGAGGGAAAATTAGATGTTGAAGAGCTTCTAGATTGGATTAGAGCTCTGGATAAATATTTCGACTATGAGTATGTCAAGGAAGACAAGAAGGTCAAACATGTCGTTACTAGACTTAAAGGGCATGCAACACTATGGTGGGATGAACTACAAGCTGACAGACGCTGCAAGGGCAAGCGAAAAATCAAGAGTTAGGATAGAATGGTTGCAAAGATGAAAGCCAAATTCATACCCAAGGATTATCAAATCACTCTGTTTCGAAGGATGCAGAATTTGAGACAAAAGCTGATGTCAGTGAAAGAATACACTGAAGAGTTCTACAGGATAAACATCAGGGCAGGTCATCGGGAAAGCGATGATGAAAAGGTTGCCAGATACATGAATGGTCTGCGATAT
>SNQJ01S0051704.1:55793-88097 GCA_010110895.2 Picea sitchensis
TTTTAATTTTTTTTTTCTTATTTATTATTATTATTATTATTATTAAGGGAGGCTCATCTACTCCTTAAGAGTAAGGGATGGTATAAGGAAGTGTAAAGATGCCAAGTAAAGGTGTGCTAAAGATTCCTTATAATATAGAGGCAGAATATCATTCAGGTATATTTGTATATATAAGGGAAAAAAACAACTTATGGTGGTGATTGATTATGAACAAGGTTTAAGATATTTCAGAGAGATTATTCCACGAAAAAAAAAAATTGTTAAGGTGTGAGGGACCATCCACAAAATAATGACAGATCGTTATAATGACGATTAGGAACAGTGCTGGTGAAAATTAATTGATGAAAGCCACACTTCCGAAGGAATGGCTAGTGTTTGAATGGTAAAGAAGGGAACTGCAATCGCACGAAAAGGGACAGTAGTTGTTCTGTTCTGAAAAGGAACAGCAAGCGCGCGAAAAGGGAACAGTAGTTGCGTGAAAAGGAACGACAGTTGTTCCATTCAAAAAAGGAACAGCAGGCGAGTGAGAAGGAAAAACAGCTGGGCGAGAAGGAACGACAGTTGTTCTGTTCAAAAAAAGGAACAGCAGGCGCATGAGAAGGAACAACAGTTGCATGAAAAAGGAACAACAACTCTCATGTTAAAAAAAAAAGGAACAACAAGCGTGCGAGAAGGAACAACAGGTGTGCAAAAAGGGAACAGTATTTGCGCAAAAAGGAACAGCAGCTGTTCCATTTCAAAAAAGGAACAGCGGGTGCATGAGAAGGAACAGCAATTGCGCGAAAAGGAACAGCAGTTGTTCCATTCAAAAAAAGGAACAACAGGCGCGCGAGAAGGAACAACAGTTGTCTCGTTCAAAAAAAAGGAACAACAGGCGCGCGAGAAGGAACAACAGTTGCGCAAAAAGGAACGACAGTTGTTCCGTTTCAAAAAGGAAACGACAGGCGCGCGAGAAAGGGAACAGCAGTTGTTCCATTCAAAAAGGAACAGCAGGTGCGCGAGAAAGGGAATAGCATTTGTTCCATTCAAAAAGGAACAGCAGGTGCGCGAGAAAGGAACAACATCGTCATGAACATGTAAAAGACAGAGTCATGTAATAAAACAAAACGGGAGTATGGAATAGAAGACGGTGCTAATTGTAGTTATCTATCATGATTCTCGTTTCCTAGATGACTTTTTATAAAACAAACGAAAAAAAAAACTAACCACTCAGTTGGAAAACTATGTACAGTATGTACAATATAAACAGAATACATCATTTATGGAGTTGGGGTGGTTGGGTTACCTTCCCAGCTAGCCAAAATCTGCACCGTGGGGTCTTTACTTACTTCTTGATAGAAAGAATCTTTTGAAGGTGGCTGATGGTGAAGTCACAGTTGGTGTCCATTGACTAGAAAGGGTGATCTGGACCCATCGATGGTGCTCAAAGTAACCATGCCATTATCATGGACTTCATTAATTTCATACGGCCCTAGCCATCGTGTCTGTAATTTCCCGAGAAAGTCCTAAAATCTGGAATCATAGAGGAGTGCCCAGTCGCCTTTCTTGAATGATTTCGTCTTGATATGATTTTCGTGCCAGGTTTCTCTCTATCGCTAGATAACAGCAGTGTGCTCCATAGCAGACAAGTGTGCTTCATCAAATTCGTTGAGTTGTTGAAGGCGTCATTTATGTGCTTCTGTAAGATTTAGTCCAATTTCCTGGGCCATTCTTAGGGTCTTGATCTCAAATTCTATTGGGACGATGGGTTCTTTACCATAGACTAGATGGTAAGGAGAGTAGCCAGTGGTGTTACGCCAGGTTGTACGATCAGCCCATAAGGCATTTGGGAGCTCAGTAGCCCAATTCTATCAGTTTGTTGAGACAGTCTTTGTCAGAATTGCCTCTAGGACCTTATTGGTGCTTTCTACCTTCCCGTTTTCTTGTGGGTGGTATGGAGAAGTAACTTTGTGCTTGATGTGATAGTTGTCCAGGGTGGCTGTGATTCTATGGCCTGTAAATTGTGACCCTCCATTAGTAATTATTTCTCTGGGTAGTCCATACCATACAAACAATTTGAAAATGAATTTGATGACTACTTCTTTTGTTTCATTTGGTAAAGCTTCCGCCTCTACCCATTTGGTCATGTAGTCCGTTGCAACGAGAATATAGGCCTTTTGATTTGACTTTGGATTAAAGGGGCCGACGAAGTCCAACACCCATCTTTCAAATTGTTCTACAACTAGTTGTGTTTTCAAGGGCATTTCATCAGCCTGACCTGGTTTCCCCATCTGCTAGCAGTTGTCGCATGTCTGGACATATTTCTTGGCATCTCTAAATATTGAGGGCCAATAATAGCCCATCTGTAAGATTTTGTGTCGAGTCCTGCGGTCTAAAAAATGCCCCCCACAGGGCTTGTCATGTCCTACTTTTAGTATGTCATAGATTCCGTCCTCTCGTACGCATCGCTGAATCTAGAGATCAGCTCCTGTGTGGAAAAGATATCCATTGATCCAAGTGAATCATGCACTACGTTCAACGATCAGTCGTCTTTCCCTGGATGATAAATGTGTTGGTAATCTTCCCGCTGCTAGATAGTTTGCTACATCAACGTACCAAGGTGGTTTTGTGTCAACAGCAAACAAATGCTCATCCGGGAATTGATCCTCAGTTGTTAATGAGTCATCTATTTTTGGGAATCGGGACAGGAAGTCTGCGACCATATTTTCTCTTCCAGGTCGATCTTTGATGGTAATATCAAATTCCTGCAATAATAACAACCATCGAGTGACCCATCCATTACTAATTGGTTTATTAGCTAGATATCTAATGGCAGAATGATCAGTATACAGGATAACTGGATAGCCTATTATATAATGATGAAATTTATTGATGGCATGTATAACAACTAAGAACTCTTTCTCTATTACTGTATAATTAAGTTCGGTTGGAGTTAGATTCTTGCTAATGAAATAAATGGCGTAGGGTTTCTTTTCCTCTTCCTGTCCCAAAACAGCGCCTATGGCAATGTCTGAGGCATCGGTGGAAATTTGAAATGGTATTTTCCAATTAGGTCCTCTCAACACTGGCGTTGTTGAGATCAGTTTCTTGAGTCCTGCAAAAGCCACATCGCATTTATCAAACCATTGGAATTCTACATTTCCTATCAAAGCATGTAAAGGTGCAGCAGTTTTTGAAAAATCTGGCATAAATCTGCGATAGTATCCTGAAGCACCAAGAAAACTACGTACCTCAGTTTGTGTGTGTGGAGTAGGTAGATTAAGAATTACCTCATTTTTTGTTGGATCTACTCTAATTCCATCTGCATAAATGTAATGCCCTAATACCACACCTTCTGTCATCATCATGTGACATTTTTCGTGGCTTAAGCATAACCTGGTAGCGATGCACCGTTCTAATACCTTCTCCAGATTAGTCAAGGCTTGATCGAAATCATCGCCATACGAAGTAAAATCATCCATGTAGACTTCGAGCCCTTCGCTAATCAGATCACTGAATATGCTCAGAATGGCACTTTGGAATGTAGCTGGAGTGTTACAGAGTCCAAAGGGCAATACTTTGTAGGCAAAGGTACCCCAAGGACATGTGAATGTCGTTTTATCCTGATCTTCTGGGGTAATCTAAATCTGATTGTAGTCGTTGAAACCGTCTAGGAAAGAGAAGAATTTCTTCCCTGCCAAGGTATCCAGGACCTGATCGATGAAAGGTAATGGAAAATGATATTTTTGAGTAGCTTTGTTTAGTTCCCTGTAATCAACGCAGATTCGCCACTTCCTGTTTTTCTTTGGGATGATGACTAATGGGGAAACCCATCGACTATCTGAGATAGGGTATATAAAATCTGTGTCCAACAGCTTTTGTAGCTCTTCTTTAACAATATCTCTGAGGTGGGGGTTCAGTCTTCTTTGCGGTTGTCGGATAGGTCAGGAGTCTTTCTCAATATAAATGTGGTGTGTGCATAGTTGTGGATCAATACCTTTCATATCAAAGTACTCCCAGGCAAAAGCTTGTTGGTATTTAGAGAGAATTTGGATTAGCTTTTGTTGTTGTTGCTCTTCTAGGTTGGCATCAATGTTCAGAGACTTCCCTGGTGCGATCTCAATGGATTTGTTGTTGTGAACAACGATAGTTGGAATTTGTTGTTCCATTAAATCTTCCAGCGGGTCTCCCTGTGCTTCACAGTCTAGAACAGCTTGGAGCATCTGGCATGTTGGGTTACTTACAACGGTTGGGTTGTTAATAAACCCACTGATTACATCATCTTCTAGCTGATTTTTGTGCTTGAAGGCGTCTTCCATCGTTAGTGGGGCACGCAGATCCTTCTCAGGATATCGTGGTGGTGGCAATTGCGGGTATACAATCATTGGACTAGGTTTGGCTAGAGGATATAAGATGAGATTCCTTGTAACCCCTCCTCTAGCAATTGTCATTGTACCCGATCGACAGCCTATGTACGCATCAGTTGTCATGAGCCATGGTCTACCCAATATCAATGGATGCCCTTCAAGTCCACTTTTTGGGTTGATGATGAGAAAATCCGCGGGGTATTCCCAAGAATCAACTGAAATGGATATATCATGTAGTGTGCCGAGTGGTTTGACCACTGATCGATCGGCCAATTGCAACATAATCGGGGTTGGGTCGAAATAGTGAAGACCCAGGGCATTGCAGGTTTCCATAGTTAAAATATTGATGGTCGCTCCCAAATAAACTAGGGTATTTGGGAAGGAACAACCCTGAATCTGCACTATTACTATGGGGTTCCCCAGATCTGCATATTTAACTGGTGTTTCTCTACCCAAAATTAGATCAGATAAGGCTCCCACTACATGAACTGTTGATGATGAATTTTTTATTTTTCTGATGGGCTTCCTCCCACATAGCTCCTTGATTGTCTTTGTGTAGATCAATATGTCTTGCATGGCTTGCAGGAGTGGAATTTTGATGTATACATTTCTGAGTTCCCCTACAATGTCGAAGTTAGGATATACGGTGGGTTTCACTATCATCAGTCTTTTGGGGAACGGAGGGGAGGGAATTGCATCCTTATCAGAGTCTTATGATTCGACTGTGTTCCTCCCTTGCCTGATTTCTTCTGTTATTACCATAGTCAGAGGTGTTATTGCTGGTTGTTTTTCATTCCCCTGTTCTTGGGGAACATCATTTTGTTTGGGAGAGATAATGCACCCTGATCTTAACCAAAGTTCATTGCACCCTACTGAATTGATTTCCCCTTCTCCACTTTCCATAATCTGGACGCACTGAGATGGTCTGTTATTGGGATTCGGGTGGGGTTGGGCAGGTAATTGAGGGCGCAATTGTGATTGGGGCAATGGGAGTGGATTTTGTAATGGAGGTTGGGTTTGAGAAGACATCCCCATAGGTTGGTTATTCATCCCCATGGGGCGCTGCCAGTTATGGTTCCAATTTGGGTTTTGGGCAGTCGAGTTAGGCCATTGTGGAGGGTAGGTATTATTCGAATTTTGCCAGGATGAGGTGGTATATTGTGAATTTGGCCAATTGGAACTTATAGTTGGTTGATTTTTCCAGTTGGGGTTTGTGGCAAACTAGTTTTGCCAAGTGGGGATTGTAGGTGGGTATTGTTGGGGCTGTCAGTTCTGATTAGTAAATGGTTGGCCCTACCATGTGCTGCCAACATTTTGTTGTTGATTATACTGTCCAGGATTCTGCTGTTGATTGTACTGTCCAGGAAAGAAAGAGGAAGGGTCCTGAAATGTATTTTGAGGCCGAGACTGCCACTGATGGCACTGAGCCATCAGATATAATGGTTATGTTTCCTCTTCTACCTCTTTGAATATAGCTTTCAATCCAGGAAGTGATGGGCAGTCTTTTGTGTCGTGATCCTTGGCACAAATAGCACAGACCCGAACTATATCCAAGGGGCATTCCCTTGGACCGTGTTTCTTTCTGCACCTGTGGAAAAATATATCCAAGGTATGTTCTGCCTCTACCTTTTTCTGTTTGGCCTGTAATACATCCAATTGTGTAGTCAAAGTGCTCAAAATATTTGTTTTTAAGTTTTCTAGGAGATTACCGACTTCGGCTCGCGTGACACCCCCGCTGGAGATATTGTTATTTCTTGTGAGGGACGTCTACATTCCTGACCTGGTCCGTGTACTTCCTCATGAGCACCTGATACACAATAAAACAATATCTTCATAAGTCTCCTGATAAATGTCACCTTTCCCCATTAAATTCAATGTTTCTACCCATTCATCTTTCATACCCTTGATCAAAATTGCTTTGAGTATTGGACATGGCAATGTACCATAGGGTGATCTTTGCAAATTATACTGAAATCTTTCGACATATTCTTCTAATGATTCATTTTCTTTAGCAATCATATGAAAGATTTCATCTTTTAGGTCTCTGGTTCTGCAATAATCCTGATATTTTAACAAGAAGGTTTGTTTCATCTGGTTCCATGAATTGATGGTTCCACCTCCCAATCCCATGAACCAGCATAGGGCTGCTCCCTTCAAGGTAGAGGGGAATAGTTTTAATTTTGGGGGTTCAGAGGTGTAGTCATACCCTCTACATAGGACATCAAATTCAAATAGGAATGCATCCGGGTCTTCTGAAATCAATCCATGGAAGGTTGGCAGGTTTTGTAAGGGGATTGCTTTCATGGGGGCATTGGCAACTGGATCAACTATTGGATACTCCAATGTGGAGTTCTGGGGTTGTTGTTGATTTGCTTGTGCCATTTGATCGAAAATGTGCCAAAAATTTTCAGGAGGTTCTTGATCCGGGTATTCTATTTGAAATTGTTGATTATTTGGTCTTCCAAGGGTTTTGACTGCACTCCCTTTATCTGGGATTTTGGATATGCATCCTTCTTTTGCAGGAGACTCACGATTAGGTGGTGGTGGTGGATATGCCTTGGCAACCCCGCTAATTTCTCCTATTCCCTCCTTTAGATTATTAGATCTTCCCTCTTCTAAGGGGTTGAGCTGTGGGAGATCTGTATTTTGAAAACTCTGCTCGGTCCCTTCAAATTTTCTATGAATCTCAGCGTGGGCCGTAGTTGGTGAAACTACTGCCTGAGGCATTCAGGTGGGTCCTTTCCTAGGTCCAACTGAAGCTTGAGATTCACCCTTTTTTATGATTTCATCTATGAAAGTGCTTCTTCCAGGGATCATCAAACCCTGGGTTTTGGTAATTTTTTGTGGCGGTTTTGGTTTTTCAAGATCCTTTTTTCTAATCATACACACTCCACACGACAACAAAAGAAATTTCAACAAAAGAAAGAACCTACAAGCCTCTTAAGTGTCAACTGGAGGTAAGCGTTGGCATAAGCATTTTACTTATTACCTGTGTAGGTTCTTACCTTCCGTCTTCATTACCTGGTCCTCCAGAGACACAACCTATGCTACCTTTGACATTCTCCTCGACAACGGCGCCAAAATGTTGGTGTCTAAAGATGTCTTAAAAAAAACCTTAGTTTAACATTAATTTATCAACCCGAAGATTCATCTTTTATCTCAAGAGTATCGGCAAAGTTTATGCAGGTAGCCTAAAATCGTGTAGCTAAACGAAATATGAGATTATCAACAATAAAGTTCCTCAAACGTTCACCAAAGATTTTAAGAACTCACTAGAATTGAAATCTGATTACTAAGATGTTGTGAAACGGAAAGGGACTAATTAATCTATTGAATTCACTTAACTAGAAAGCAGTAATTGAATCTAACTAAGGACTTGCAAAACTAACTATCAATTATGAATTATGATTACTGGAAAGGAAATGACAAATTACCCTATCTGCGGAAAGAAACAACAATTATAATCTAATCAGAAGGGACAACTAATGTAACTTTGCTAAAAGGAACAACTATTGTAGCTGCAACCGAAAGGAACAACTATTGTAACTTTAACCGAAAGGAACAACAATCATAAATCTAAGAAAAGGAACAACGCAGATGAAAATGTGAGGAATTGTCAAGCAATAACTTCAGAAATGGAAATCATAACAGCAATCATTAATAACTAATGGGAATGTCTGTCTTCTATACGCAACCAATCATAAAATTATTAACACACTCATGCATTTATCCTTGGATATTGTAAAAGCGATCTGAATCATATAATGGAAATCAAACTTCGAACTGATACAATTACAGAATGAGACAGTAACTCCTTCGGACTAGGCCCTCGGTCTTCAGAAGTACTGCTATGAGAAACTCAGAGCACGGAAATGGTAAAAACACTCAAAACTTTTATTGATTTCATGGATGGTAAAACATTTACAAAAACGGCTTGCACAGAACAGTTCTGAATCTAATTACTTGAACGCGTTTTTTCTTCTGTTTTTCTGGATCTATTACCCTCTTATATATTACAATAGTTAGGGTAAATCAAGCTATCCTGAGGATCAAAAGATCCTCAGGATTGCTTTACTATTATAAAATTACAATATAGAAAAATGTATTATCTTCAAACTGCTTTGCACCTAAAAAGTATTCAACCTTCAATAGCTTGCACATAGCCAAAATCTCTTTGGTTATCTTTGGCAATTATTTATCCAATTCTGTAACAAAATCAAACCATTCCAATCATAAATTAGAATTTATTTAATAAAACTTTAATAACAACCATAAGAGACATATTAATCATATTATTTCCTATCTATCCCTAACTATCTAAAGAATCAATCAAAATCATATCATTTAATCTTGGGAAAAGAAAGATATTTGTACCTTTTTCGTAACCCAACAATGATCTTGCACGGTCCAATCTTTTTCATCTTTAGTTTGTTATATGTTCCCCTTGGGAACCTTTCCTTCCTCAAATGCGCAAGAATCAAATCACCAACTTCAAATTGAAGTTCTCGCCTATGTTGATCTGCTCTCCTCTTGTATTCTTGACTTGAACTCTGCAATCACTCTTTGACTCGGTTGTGAAGCTCCTTCATTCCCCCTACAAAGTCCTCTGCACTAACACCCCTGAATTCAGCTTGTTCCAAATCTTTCAATTCAGAAACTCCCCTTGGATGCATTCCATATACAGTTTGGAATGGACTCTGCCCTGTGCTTCTATTAAACGAGTCATTATAAGCAAATTTCGCCTGTGGCAGAATGTGATCCCACTAACTGTGGTGTTCATTCACTAGGCTCCTCAACAAATCCCCAAGCTCCTGTTCACAACTTCTGTCTATCCATCTGTCTGCGGATGATACACTGAGCTAAGTGACAAACTTGTTCCCAACTTCTTCCATAAGGTCCTCCAGAAATGTCCCACGAACTTGGTATCTCGATCAGAAACAATACTCCTTGGCAAGCCGTGAAGTCTGACAACTTCCTTGAAAAGAAGGTTCGCAATATGAGTTGCGTCGCTGGTTTTCTGACATGGTATGAAATGTGCCATCTTTGAAAATCTGTCTACTACCACAAAGATCGAATCATAGCCTCTTTGCGTTCTTGGCAGTCCCAATATAAAATCCATGCTCACTGCGTCCCACGGCCTTTCTGGTATGGGTAATGGTTGATATAACCCTGTGTTCTACCTTTTCCCTTTTGTGTGTTGACAAATCTTGCATCTGTCCACCAATTTCTTAACATCTGTCCCCATCCCTGGCCAAAAATATGAGCCATTAAACTTTGAGAATGTCTTATCATGACCGAAGTGTCCGACCAATCCTCCACTGTGTTTTTCCTTCAGCAAATTCTCCCTCATGGAGCATTTTGGAATACATAGTTCATTGCCTCTAAATAACAATCCATCTTAGATCATATATTCGGTCCATTGGTTTCTGTACCTGAGAATTGGATTCTCAGACGCCTCATACGCTTCCCTAAAATCTGGATCATCTCTATACATTTCTTTGAGGTTATCAAAACCTAAAGTCTTGACTCTGAATTCCTGCATAAACAAACATTTCATGCTCAAAGCATCAACAACTTTGTTAGCAGTTCCAGAAATATGCTTAATCACAAAAGTAAAATTCTGCATGAATTCAACCCATTTAACATGCTTTTGGTTCAACTTCTCGTCTTGAGTCACGAATTGTAAAGCATGATTATCACTGTACAAAACAAACTCTTTAGGAACCAAATAATGTCTCCATTTATTCAGTGCTTGTATGACTGCATAAAATTCTTTGTCATATGTTGAGTACTTGATCTTTGCTTCATTCAGTTTTTCACTGAAGTATGCGATCAGCCTATCGTCTTGGCTCAAGACCACCCCAATTGCAAATCCACTCGCGTCACACTTAACCTGGAATGTCTTGCTAAAATCCGGAAAAACTAGGATTGGTTGCTCCGTGATCTTCTTCTTCAGCAGATTGAAACTCTTTTTTGCTTCTTCTATCCAGTGAAAAGATTTGTGTCTTTTCTTCACCGTATCCATCATTGGTTCGCTAATTCCACTGAAGTTTCGGATGAATTTCCTGTAGAAACTTGCCAAACCATGGAAACTTCGAACTTCAAACACACTCTTTAGCGATGCCCAATTCTTAATAGCATTTACCTTTTCCGGGTCCATCTTCAGCTCATTCGCAGAGATAACAAAACCCAAATAAATGAGTTATGTCCTCATAAATGATGATTTATTCACATTAATCAGTAATTTCTCTTGCTGTAATCTCTTCATCACTGCAGCTAAATGCTTTAAATGCTCTGTTTCTGTCTTGTTGAAAATCAATATATCGTCAAGATATACGATGACAAATTTCCCAATGAAATCCTCCAGGACTTCGTTCATCAATCTCATGAAAGTACTGTGTGCATTTGTTAAGCCAAATGGCATAACAAGCCATTCATACAGCCCCTCATTCGTCTTGAATGTTGTCTTCCATTCATCACCTTCTCTCATTCGAATCTGATGATACCCGCTTTTCAAATCAATCTTTGAAAAAAATCTAGCTCCACTCAAGCAATCCATCAAGTCATCCATCCTTGGCAATGGAAATTTGTATCTGATGGTAATATTATCGATTTCCCTTGATTCTGTACACATCCTCCAGCCTCCATCTTTCTTTGGGCTGAGTACTGTCAGAACAACACATGGACTCAAGCTCTCTCGAATCAACCCTTTGTCCATTAAGTCCTAGATTTGTCTCTTAACTTCTTCATTCTCCTGCGGCGTCAACTTGTACGCTGCTTTGTTTGGTAAACTGGCTCCAGATATAAGATCAATGTGATGGATTATACTCCTGATCGGTGGCAATGAAAAAGGTAGTTCATCCACTACTATATCAGCGAACTCTCCCAGCAATTCCTGGATTTCTTTTGGTAGATCATCTATTCTCGTACTGGTCAAAACAATTTTGAGCTTCCTGACCACAATAAATTGTGTGTCTTCCTTCTTCTTAACCTCATTACGAAGTTCCTTCCCACTCATGAGAAGTACAGTGTTGCTCATTTATGTTTTCACCTCTTTATCCTTAATCGGCAGTAACATGTGAGTCCTACCATTCTTCTCTAGGGTGTACGTGTTCTTTCTCCCATCATGAATCACGTTGTTGTCATATTTCCACGGTCTACCCAGCAATAGATGACAAACATCCATGCGAATGACATCACATAATATTTCATCCTTGTATCCTCCTATTTTAAATTCAACTAAACATTGTTTAGTAACATTTACCTGATGTCCTTTTTGTAGCCACGAAACTCTGTATGGGCTTGGATGTACAATAGTTTCCAGCTCCAACTTTTCTACCATCTCTATAGATATGAGATTGTCTGTGCTACCACTGTCCACTATGACTTTGCATACCCTGTCTTCGGTTTTGCAAGCAGTCTGAAACAAACTGTTTCTTTGGGTTGGGTTCTCTGCCTCCTTCTCTGGCGTTAAGAGAACTTTCCTCATCATCAAGGATCTTCTGCCCTCAGCATCTTCTGTCCCCACATTCCGTCCTTGTTCTTTGGTAATGTGAGTTTCACCACCATTTTTTTTCTTATCTGCACACTCATAGGATTTATGTCCGATCTTTCCACAGACAAAGCATTTCACTTCACTGCCTCTGCCTCTTCCTCTTCCTCTAACTCGAGGAAAAGTGTTTCTATCAGCATACTGCCCTCTTTGTGAGCTTCCTCCTCTCTCATGTTGAGTTTGAGGTTTCTTCTCTTCTTCTTTAGGTTTCTGAGTCCTATCTTGGGCAATTGTTTTGCCTCTGGCCTGACTTCTACCTCAGCCTCTTTGACCTTGCTTTCGGCTCAGCTTCTCTTCAGCTTTCAGAGCCATCTGATAAGAATCTTCCATAGTCCTAAGGGTTATCATGCTCATCTCATCTTGAATGTCATATCGCAGACCATTCATGTATCTGGCAACCTTTTCATCATCGCTTTCCCGATGACCTGCCCTGATGTTTATCCTGTAGAACTCTTCAGTGTATTCTTTCACTGACATCAGCTTTTGTCTCAAATTCTGCATCCTTCGAAACATAGTGATTTGATAATCCTTGGGTATGAATTTGGCTTTCATCTTTGCAACCATTCTATCCCAGCTCTTGATTTTCCGCTTGCCCTTGCAGCGTCTGTCAGCTTGTAGTTCATCCCACCATAGTGTTGCATGCCCTTTAAGTCTGGTAACGACATGTTTGACCTTCTTGTCTTCCTCAACATACTCATAGTCGAAATATTTATCCAGAGCTCTAATCCAATCTAGAAGCTCTTCAACATCTAAGTTTCCCTCATACATGGGAATCTCCATCTTTTCTCTGGCACCTATCCTTGCAACAACCCTGAATAGGCGTTCATCCACAACATCTTCAACTGCAACTTCTTCTCCTTCGTTTCCAGCTTCATTTTCACTTTCAGCCTCGCTGATATCCCCAACGTCAACTGTGCACCTCTGTGTTGTCTCCATGGCATCAAGCCTGGCACGTAGCTCGCACATTTCCCTTTCCACTGCTGGATCGGGCATTGGTCTGTCTCTTCTTCTCGACGGCATGGCTGTAAAATGTTCCTCTTTTCTCTGCTACAGAAAGCAAAGAACTTGTTCTGAGCTCTGAAAACACTTGGTGCAGACACCTGACCCTCAGGCCGAGATCCGCTCAGGATCGTTCTAAATCTGCCCTCCTGAGTCTGATTGACTCTTTGATTTTCCCCACAGGTCCTTATGAATATACCCCGTGTGATTAAACACAAGGCATCACCCTAATCTCCTGACCACAATAAGATTGTGCCCTTCGTCGAATCGAGACTTCGGGTTTCGCGATTTCGCGATTCCTGTTGTCGAGTTTCCAGCTCTTCAATCCACTGAAACCCAAAATGTCGAAACACCGAAATCTTTGGCCGCATCCTCCTCCATAGTTGTATCGCATTTCATGACTTCGAGAATTCTGGAACAAAGAACCTTGACCTCTTGTCTTCGAAAATACCGAAATGTCGAACCCCGATGCGTTCAGTGAAAGGTTGACTTCCAACGAAACTTTTCACCGATTCGGAGTTTCGGAATTCGCGACTTCGCGAATCTTGATGTAAGGCTCCTGACTCTTCAACCTCCAAAACCCTGAAATGGTCAACGGGTATTGACACTACCTGGCAACGAGTATGTTCCACTTGTCTTCTCAACTGTCCATGGTCTATGACATGGATTCCTGCCACCTGTCACTCTTCCCGGCTTTCGGGACTTGAACCAGCCTTTGACTGTCGTTCCCTTACCACTTCGAAACCCCGAATTCTGAAATGGTGCCTTCTTCTTTTAGATCGACAACCCACGTTATTTTGGGCTTCCGGGTACCGGGAGTTCGAAACTCTCGATTCCAAACCACTATCTTCTCAGGTTCCTGAACCCTGAAACACCGAAATGTCGAAATTCCACTTCACCAATACTTTGCGTTTCGCAACTCCGAGGTTTCTTATGTGAAGTGCCTCGAATCCTTGTCAACGGGAATGTTGAAACCCCGATCCCCGAAATGTCGAAATGTCACTTCAAGGATATTTCGGGTTTCGCAACCTCAGGTTTTTGAATGTAAAGGCCCCTGGCTCCTCGTCATCAGGATTCCTGGTATTCCGAATCCCAAATTACCGAAATACCGAAATTCCACACTTAACAATCCTTTTCGCGATCCGGGAGTTAGAGTGACCAAGGATTTTGGCTTACACTTCGGACTTACAAAATCCAATCCCCGAAATGATCTGACGGCTCAAAACATATCACGATCAACATCCACGTTGATTCCTGATACCAAAGTGATGGGTTCGTCCTCCCCTATCCACCCTGCAGCTTCTCTGGATCCTACTGTCCTCGCGACTTCGTGAGTTCTCCACAGAGAATTTCAACCATCTGATTCACTCCTCAATGAATCTCTATGAAATGAGCCAATGTTCTTCCCCTAAAACTTAACCTTCTGTGCGACGTTTTCATTCTCCGTCTCCCTTTGAGTACTTTCAAAGGTGCTGACCCTCCTGAGCTTTCTCTTGCAACTCAAGCCTCAAAAGGACTCATGCACGCACTCCTTGCGACACTCTTTCAAATACTTCTGTGTATTTGATTCTTTGACCCTGTGCACTCTCTGCAATAGCAGTCCTTCAATCTTTAACCTTGGTTGATAAATTCTAAGGCTTCAACTAGCCTATGCACACCTTGCATGGCTTCTGTGCTCCACTTGCACTTCTGCTAGAATGAGAACAATGGTATCTCTCCTGAGCTTTCCGAGATAAACTCAGAACCCTTGTCAATGCACACCTTGCGGACGTTTCACTACACTCCTTGCAGGAACTTCTCTCACTCAGGAAGAGAAAAAATTGAAACCCATTCTCTCTCTCTCTTAGACTTCAAACATTCAACATGAAATCATACATACACAGCATAGCCTCATAACAAATGCATGACAGAGAGAATAAAACAACCATAAGCATACCATTCACCATGTATAAATAGGAGACATCATAACACCATGAAATCTGATTCAAAGCTTCATATATTAATTCAAAGCTCCTGTACATGGATTCTTCTTTTTTAACTCTCTGCTACAGCTCTCTTCTTCTATCTCGTGCTAATGATACAATCACTACTATGATACAGAGGTGAGGGTGTCTATATCTGTTTTCCCTCCTACTCTTCTAAACTGTCTAATCTATTAATTCAAACCTACCTACTTTCATTAACTGGGCTTAAATGCCTTTTACATTGACAGATGAGAGCAAATCGTTCTTGATCTGTTTACAACAGCCAGATATAAATGCAAGTACACTTCTAGCTACTACATTAATATCCACTTCTTAATCTTTCAAAAATATTTCAAAATGTGCAAAACGTGTGCTGCGCTTTTCCCAACTATATTCCGCCTTCATGCTTGCTTGGTTGGCTGCTTATGATGCTTCTGCATCAGAATGCTACATTACAAAGGAGGAATGAGTGTCACAGACATACTAGTTCCAAGTGCAAGGAACACACCGATGCTCATAGCAAGGAGACATATGCAAGAAAAGGACACTTGGGGAAAATCCTCCATGGGTCAAGGTGTCAAGACGCAGAGGCAAAGTACTACAAGGCTTGCATATAAGGCATGCTTCAGATGGTTCAGTCGAGAGCAACATGGAGCCGACATTAGGCCAAAGACGTAGGAATGCAAATTCGATTAATAAGATACAATGATAGCGTCCTTCGATGTAATTTTAACGAGCCCAGAGAACGTAAGCTCGACGTTTTTTAATTTTTAGAGAGTCTGAAAAAGCATAAAAGGAGACTCCATTGGGGTACCTTTTTTGAAGGTAGTCTAGTCGGTTCAAAAAAGGGGTAAACTAGCACCGAAAAGATGCCTATTCAAAACCATTTTAACGAGTGTGACAAAGACAATATCACCCGGCAATCTTTTCATATTTAAGGAGTCTGAAAAGATCTTAACTATGGACTCCGTAAGGGATGTTCTTCTGGACCAGTTTAACGAGTGTGAAGAAACACGCTGACTCGATGATCTTTTCACTTTTAGGGAGTCTGAAAAGAGATTAACTATGGACTCTGTGGGGGTTCCTTTCTCGTAAATTTAGTCCCTCGGGCCCGAAAAAGGGTTAAAATTATACCTGAGAATGCTCTTCTAGAAAACCGAAGCTCCTAGAGTATACCTTTGTTCTTACAACTGACCGTCCAAACCGAAAAAGGGGTAAACTATCGTCGGACAAACGTGCCTTCAAATTTTAGTTTGGCGAGCATGAAGGGCAACAAGATCGCTCAGCAATATTTTCATGTTTAGAGGGTCTGAAAAGGGCTTAAGAGAAGACTCGTTTTTGTGTGGGAGTCCCGAGGGTGAGGTCAAGAGTGATAATGAATCATGCAAATGAGGCTCAAACTCATAATCAGGAAAACCTAATAAGGACTCTTGAGCCTATAGTCATTAACGACAGCATGGATGCTAAAAGCAATGAGGATCTAACTAGGGCATCCATGTAAAGACAGGCTCTACCACTAAATTACGACACTTCTAAAGCAGCAATGATGGTTCTGTGTCGCAACTCGGTGGGGTTGATCCTATGGCAAAGTGAAAAAGACAACGAGATGCAGAAAGTGGAGGTGGAAACCTAACTTAGATGCAAAAAGTTGGAAAAACGACTTTTTACCAAAGGACCTTCAAAAATGACCCAACTCTCAAAAAGTTTATGAATACCATAAGTAACATGTATCGTAACATCCCATAAGAAACTTAAGAACCATACTAAACAATTTTTTAAGCTAGAAAAAACGACAAAAGGGTCCAAAAAATGACAAAAAGGGGCCAAAAAATCTATAAATAGAAGTTGGCAGCTCATTATCACCATTGTAAATTAAGAATTGACCAAAAAGTCAAAAACACCCCTTTGCTAAAACAGTTGATTCCGGGAGATTCAGAGCATGAAACGAACTTTCGCTCAAACCAAGTAAGTACAAACCAGCTCCTCTTGCATTTCCATACTTTCTTTTTGCTTTCATTTTAGTTTTTGGGAGGGCGCGCTCCTCTAAAAAGGGTCGGCCCTACGTGTACGTGAGTTGTCATGGGACAACCTAGGTATGCCTGTGGGCAGAAAATAGTCTGCCCACGTGTATATGCGACTGTGTCCAATACAACCTGCATACACCCTCAAGAATGTGGAAAATTTAAAAAATGCAAGATTTAACTCCCCTTTGAAATTGTCATTTTGCAGGATGTACGTTCATTGGAGAGAAAGGGAGCATGAAGACATTGATTATTTGGTCGCAGAAGACCTTGCTACTCTCACCGCATTAGCACAATGTGGTTTGTTGAAATTCTTCCAGTGTCCATTCATGTGGGCACAACCCAGGCTGCTGAACACCTTGGTAGATTACTGGCACCCTAATGCGGAGGCATTTATGCTCAAGGGACAGTCGTTGACTCCAACGACTGAGGATATTTATTTTCTGACTGGCCTCTCAAGGAGAGGGGAACCAATCAACCTTCGTGTTTTTCCTCCTGGGCCTCACAACATTGAGGAGTTGATTGGACTCCATTGCGAAGCCGACAGAGATAAAGTGGGTTCTTAGGTGTCGATCAACAAGATTTCAAACCTTTCGCTGAAAGTGATAGTCTTGCTTATTGGGTAGATCACTGGATCCGCGACCTTACATCAGGCCTCCCAGGTACACATGAATTGTGCAGTTCAGTGCTTAAATGCACAAGTTTTCGACTGGAGCACAACCATGCTAGATTGCATGAAGAGACAGTTGACAGAGTGTCGTGTGTGAAGAAACAAAAACTTCGGGTTTAGGAATGTTCTATGTTCCTTTTTCTTCGAGAGGGTACCCAGTATCAGTCCGCGAGAGACAGTACGAGGCCACATGGCCTCTCACCCAGCAATGTGTAGATGGGCGGCGTTGTTGCCGCAACAGGGGGGAGGGAGGACCGTTGAGGCCTTCGATGATAACTTTTTCGATTGGTGGTCTCGAAAGATTCTGGCTACAAAGGACTACCCCTATGCCAGAATCAACTTCTCCAGGGATCCTGATATGCCCGTACCTCCTGGAGTAGAACGGGGAGAAATAGGTATGTTTGTTTTTCAAAGTTATTTAATTTTTATTTCTTTTTATATATATCATTTTTATGTGTACTAGAGTATCTGACAACTATGTATCTGTTATGTACAGATGTGGGACCAGTGCGTCCAACAAACTTCACAAGGACCAGGCAGCGTCCTTGACCAGAGGCAGGACCAGTCGTGGCCGGTGGACCAGCAGCAGGGGGACCTCCAGCCGGAGAGGCTGAGAGAGTTTTGAGACAGGTGGAGCGGAACCTCACTGCGCTTACTCGCACAGTCCCTATGGCAGAGATCGAAGATCTGCCACCATCAATGCAACCTCATGTAGTTGGGGTGCCACGAACCTCAGTCCAACTCTTTCAGTGTTTGGCAAACGTTGTTGTTCACTACGACAGGGCCAACAGTCCCCGCCCTTAGCTAGGCTGGACTACTTACGTGCAAAGGGCACCTTTTGTATATTTTTTAGGGCATAAGCCTCGTGACTCTTACTGGACATATATTTTTGAGGCTCTTGCGCCCACCTATGTACTTTGATACTTTTGATATATATATATGCATATTTACATTTTTTTTTGTTTTATGGATTACATTTATTTACAAATGTATTTACATGTGCATGTGTGTGTTTTTTCTTACATGTGTGCAATTTCCAATCTAATACATGATTAGCTAGAGTATTTGTGACTTGATTCAATCTCCTAGGAACATGGATCTACATAATGTAATCAAAGCTTCGTTCTAAGAGATGTACCCTAAGGAACCGTCAGTGTAGAGTAGGATCGTAAACGCGGTAAACCCCATTTAACTGGGACACAACCAGCTGAGCGTCTAAGTAGACCCGGAGGTGAGAGATACCATGCGACAAAGCGTCACAAAGCAACTATAAGACTGCGTTGTATTCGGCAACATTGTTTGTGGCGTCGCCTAAACAGATACCTCCTAAAGATAGCAACTGGCCTTGAGGTGTGAAAATCACCCAAGCTGCAGAAGCAAGCCTCCAAGTGTGTCGTCTAGCATCATCCGCAAACCCAATGAACACCTCTGATACACTTGACATCTGCCACAGTGAAAAATATGACATCAAAAATGACACGTCCATAAAACCAAAAAGACAAACCTAAAAAGAAAATGTATAAGAACTATACATATGTATAAGAAGTCACCCAAGGCGACCCACCTACGAGTAATACTTCTTGAGGTAGATCCCATTTCTAGGCTCCGTCAAAGCATTTCCCTCAAAGTCCACCAGATGATAAGCGCCCTTCTTTAGAACCTCCTTGAACCTTCTTTGGGTCCGAACCACATGGGTTTGAACTTGCCTGCCCCTAGGGGATCCTTATCTTGGTCATAGACTAGGACAAGGTCACCTTCAAAGAAAATATGAGGGTTGACAGACTGATCATACTGACACTTGACTTTTTGTTTGTGAGCCTCGTTGGCCAAGGCTGCATCCCGACGTTGCTCATCGAGCTGCTCAAGATACAATATATGCTCTTCAAGTGGTGAAGTGTCTGGCAATAACTGTACTGCCAACTTTAGAGACAGGATCTAGCACTCTATAGGCAAGACTGCTTCCAGCCTGTAAACAAGTTGAAAAGGTGAGAAACCGGTTGCAGTCTTAGCAGACGTTCGGTAGGCCCATAATGTCGAGTACAACATCAAATGCCAATTTGACTTGGCCGAATTGATCGTTCGCTATAGAATAGTCTTAAGGGACTTATTCACAGCTTCCACTTGACCATTCTCTTGTGGGTAGTAGGGTGAAAAATGTTCTTGCCTCAACCCAAGCTTTGACGTTAGCTCGGACATCATTTTATTCTGAAAGTGACTGCCATGGTCAGTGACAATCTCTCTTAGGACGCCGAACCTTGCTATTATTTGGTTAAACAAAAACAGAGTTTTTGTCTCGCCATCATCTTTAAACGTTGGCATAGCCTCGACCCACTTCGTGAAGTAGACTATTGCTACAATGATATAATGGTGCCCCCTTGTTGAAGGGGGGTTGCATGTAGTGTAATCAATCCCCCACTTGGTGAAGGGACCAACTGTGATGACGGGAAACATGGGAGTGGGGTCTGCCCTCATCTTCCGAGAGAAGATCTGACACAGGTGGCACTTCTTGACCAATTCAACACAATCTTTGATTAATGTCGGCCAAAAGTAATCGGCTCGTAGAATCTTTTGGGTTGTTTCCAACCCAAACAAATGATCGCCACATGCTCCAGTGTGGCAGTCGTTAAGCACGAGTTCTGCTTCTTCATGAGTGAGTTCACCTGCTTCAATTCTTCTTAACTCTGGGAGGAAATAAGATCTGTGATGGAGATCATCCTAGGGTCTGTCTGGACTAGTCATTGCCTCAATAATCATCTCGTCTGAGGGAAAAAATAAGTCTAAAGAATCAGTATCGGTGAGAAAACCTTGAGCCCAAATAGGCTCGAGAACCAGATCTAACTCATGTGGGGGAGTCAGAGCGGGATTGGCAGAATCTTGCTGGACTATAGAGTACGCAACCTCTACCGCGGACAAAGGGATGGCCATGCCATGGTGCCTTGTCCCTTCCATCGTGGTTGATGGGGAAGGAAGAGTCCAGGGATCATCAAAGTAAGTCATATGAAACGACGAGACTTGAAAAATTTCAACCTTAGGCTGGTCGGGGACAACTAATATGAAGTTAACGTCACCGGAAGGAGGTGGGTAATCGAAAGTAGCCATCAAAGGTGTGCACAAACCAACCCCTATGTTGACGATGTCGGGTTGAGGGTTATCAATCATCGGGACCGTGGATGCCCCCAATGAAGGGTCAGGACGAGAGAAGGACAACTAATCAATGGACATGATCCAACCCTCGTGTGGAAACAATAAGACCCGAAAAAATGTAGTGACCACTACATTCATAGCATAGGTCCAACTCCTTCCTAACAAGAGATTCTAGTTGAGATACGCATCGACCACTTCAACCTCGACGCACATGGTATTCCCCCCTAATTACACGTGGAAAGAGGGGATGATTCCATGTGGTCGGAATGAACGACTGTCAAAAGTAGAAAGAAGAGTAGGTGACGGAGACAAAACGGGTTGGCCAATGGCCTTCCAACATGCCAACGATGTTACGCATGTCGAGGCACCCTCATCAACCACCGTGCAAAAAATGTTCCGAGTAAAAGTTTTTGTGGTGTAAGCCAATACTATCTAAAACACCATGTGGTAAGGGAGACGAGGTTTTAAGTCGGTCGTATCACGCATGATCATTCCCAGATTACAAGTCTCAGCAGATCCTAAGGCAGCTAACAAAGCCTTTCTCTGGGAAGGGCGGCTCTAGAGGACCTCCAAAGTGGACATTGCACAAGGGGTTTGAGACAAATCCTCCACCAAAGAGTAGTTCTGGGCGGCCCTTGCGTTTGGATTGTGGGAAGCTTTCTTGAACACACCTTTTGGGATGCGGGCCATTGTTTCACCCAACGTCTTCTCAATCTGGAGAGGAAGAGGTGGGTTTTCGGCTTCTTTACCCTTCTCAGAGGTGTTTGGCATTTTGTAGTCACGTGTCCCAGTTGCTATATCAACGTTACCTTTCAACATATACACATTCACGGACGAAGGATTACTTGAACACAGAGGGGGTCCCTAACTGCCCTCTTTCACGCTCGAAGAGGCTTGAGTTAAATTTTTCCCATGTGGAAATGGGTTTGTTAACACGATAGGTTGTTGTTGTGCCAATAACTTCGGGGCCTCTGCAAGCCGAGGGCACAGGTGACTCGGATGGTCTTCCGTGCAAAGGTTACAGAGATACTTCGACTTCTTCTTTTCTGTGTTTCCCCTGCCAACATTATTGGTAGATTTTGTATCCCCCTTACCCTTCTTTCATTGTTTCTTCTTTCCATCAGGTTGTTGGGTGCCCTTCGGGTTTGTCAATTATACATTGTGTACATCCAACGTTTGAGTAGGGGGAGCAGCCGAACCAGTGGTCTGGTTGGCTTCTCTCTACTATATTGACAATTGTTGTAATTGATTCGGCAGCTGATCAGTGGGCTTCGTTTGCGCTGAACCAACAATACCATCGACATGTGATCCAAATCTCTGTCTAGTCTTGTCAAGTATTGACCACGGTGCATCTGGAAAAACTCCATAAACTAAACCAAACTGAGAGTAAATCAGTTCTAGCTGTTGAGCTCTCATTATCACTTCTTCTTCTGAAAAGACCCCCGACGTTGCTACGTCTTTGGATAACTGAGGTACCAAAGACTTAAGGAACCACTCAATCAGGAATGTTGGTGGGACTAGTACTTTTATCAAACTCTTCCGGCGTCTCCATTCTCAGATGTGATCTGAGATAGTCCACCTTTGTTTGCTCAAAGTTGGCCAGCAATTCGGTGTCGGCGTTGTATCTCACAGGTAATTAAAAATGGTTTAAGAAAACCATTGTCAATTCGCCAAAGGTAGAATATTTTGAGCGGTCGAGCTCGATGTACCATTTCCCAGCACTCCCGATAAGAGTGCGTTGAAACAAACACAACTGGACGGAGTCGTCTCTCAATGAGTTGGACGAGCACCATAAATGGAAGGTAGTCACATGATCGTTTGGATCTTCATTAAGCTTAGCTTCGAAATTTGGAATGTCTAAAGGTAACTTGGTTGGCATAGGAAGCCAACGTAGATAGTGACAGATGGGGTCCTTTAATAACCTTGTCAAGTCTGACAAGTGCAAAGTTGCCAGAAACGGTAATTTGGGTTGTTGATTATAACCAGGGGAAAAGGAGCCTAGAGTTTGGTTGGCACCAGGTTGCCAGGAAAAGTTAGGTTGTTGGCCAGGGTTCTGGTAATAACCATGGACGTGACCAGCATATGGGTTCTGCGCTTGTTGAGAAGTCATCGACTGACTCCCATAATACGACGTAGAAGGTTGGGCTTGTGTTGCATTCCAAGGATTTTGGGAAGGGTTGCCCCCTACCGATCCAACGGGCATAGGTCTTGAGCCTTGCCTGGGGTTCCATTGGCTATGGAAAGGGTTTCCCCCGGTCGGCATCCCTGATGAGGGAACTGATCCCTGCCACAGATTCCAAGGTCCTTGTGAGGAAGGAATTCCTGAGTTTTCCCCCTGTGTAGGAATAGTACCTTGCATAGAATTTTGTTGTCCATAACCGGGGTTGCCCCCGGACGAGACGACAGCTGATGAGAAATTGTTGTTGCCAAATGCATTGACCAAAGAGAATGGTGTCAAACCTACCAGCATGCTATAAGAAGGAAGTCCTTGACTACCTACTCCAAACGAACTATAGTTTAAGTTCGGCTCGGTGGAGTGCTGGTGAGCACCGCCAAGCGAAGGGGACGAAGGAGGTATATGACCCCCTCCGTATGGGAAATCATTATAGGGAGCTGAAGTGCCCCCCATGGATCCTTGCAAAGGAGTGTTTGAGCTCCCTACCCCCATACCTAAAGTTTATAGAGTGGAGTAGGAAAGGACAGAGTTTGTATCGAAGCTAGGCATCCCGTATGAAAATGGAGGGCCTATCGCACTCTGGGTGAAAGGAGCAGTGATCGTCGCCATAGACGGAATCAGACCATTGCCCGAGGTAGAGGCGGTCAAGACCATAGTGGTCCAGATTGACGAAGGTTGGTTAGGAGGCGAAAAACCCCCTATAGTGACAGTCGTAGAGGGAGTACGAGGATTCCCTGAAGAAGTAGCAACATTTGTCTCCATCGCTGCTTGTGACACTACCTGATGCTCGTAAGGGTGAACCTGTACGACGATGGGCACCGATAGATTGGTGATCAGAGTGTTATATGGACCAAGAGCTTCTTCTCCAAGGTCAGAAATGGTTGGTTCCTCCGGAATCAATTGTTCTCCTCTCGGAGATGAGTCGAGCACATTTTCATGTGGCTCGGTCACCTCAAAAGACCCTTGTTGGTCTAGTCTTTGTCTTAGTGGTGGCGGGGGTGGCTCCAGATTAACAGGCAACACGCCAAGAAGCCTTCGCGACCGGTGGAGCTTCTGATCCTCCACGGTGTGAGAAGATCAAAGACACACTAGGGAATTCTATTAACGTTAAAGACCAACACACACTAGAAAAAGCTCCTATGAGATAAGACAAGCAGATCACTAGCTATTTGGAAGAACAGTTACACCAACCAACACTAGAGCAACTTACTGATGCAAGTGCAACTCGAATACGGAAGCACCCTCCAGGTATACTTTGCAAAGAATGGCCCGATGTCTGCCCTAGGTATTGCGGTATACCCCCGTAGTCACTTGTGTAAGTCACTAAGATAAAGGCAACTAGGTTGTTAGCGCGCGAACAATCACTAGGCGGGTACAATCAACAGTCGAGTGGACCACAATGAGTAGGGTATCAAACCTGAAACCTATCAAGGGCATCAAAAGCAAGTGTTTCGGAAGATGACTGAGGACCTCGAACAGATTCGAGACCCACGAAGCTCCGTGGCAAATGCAATCAACGGAATCCCAAGATAAGCCCTCTATATGCATTCCCCACTACGCTTGTTCTGGCTTTGGAGGGGTTATCTCCGCTACCTTTTCGCACGCGACCTCATGTTTAGCACCTGTGTTAGAGGGGGGTCCCAGATAACTTTCATGGTTACTGGACTTTTAAGCACTCCCTAGCACAGATTCTTATGTTTGTTTTTGTAGCCTTGAAGAGTTTCCTCTCCAATCCTAAATCAAGGCTCTAGCCTAGACTAAATTGATGGACCCTACAAACACAAAGTCTAATAACTTTTAATTAAGCGTTAATTTTAGTGGTTGTCTTAAGTCAAAGGGAACGGAAGTGAAACCAGTGATGTTCTTAAAGAGACGAACGAGAAGAGCATAAAATGAAACAGAAAACAAACTACTTCTTCTTCACAAATAAAGATTTGCCAATTTAAACTCTTTAACCAAACATTTCGTAACTATTTTTCTCATATCTTTGAAAAGAAAAACCTAAAACAAGATTTCGCTCGACTACAAGCTACTCAATGTTCTAAGTATTCAAATAAAGAACTTAAGAAAACTTTCTTTTTCCTTGATAAATAAAGTAACTAACCTAAACTACTTTTACCAAACAAAGAAATGAAAAACTTTTTTTATTATCATTTTATGCTTCAAAACAAGAAACTTGAAATATGAATTCTTTTATTTTCTTCTAAAGCAAACAAAGGGAAAAATGAAGACAAGACAAGACCAAGAAATGAATTCTGGCCCACCGCGGATCGCAGGGATTCACTGACAATACTAAAAAGGTGTTGATATTATGGTAGCTGTGGGAGGTATTTACCTCCACGTGTAAACCTGACAAGGATAGAATGCTCCAGGAAGCAAGAAGAAACCTTAATGAGTTGGCTAATAACCCTAGAAGACTTGTCGGCTCAAGAAAATAATTTATATTAGGTTATTACCCTCCAAGAGAAGAAGTCGGCCATAAATAATAATATATACTGAACAGATAGATACCCAGAATGAGAAGTTGGCCAAGGAAGTTAGCCAGAATTAGTATAAATACAGGAGGCCAGTTCTCATTCTGGCAGGCAGTCCAGAATTGCAGAGCAACAACTTGTGTGCACTACAGTGCCCAGTCTTGTGCACAGGTTTGGGGAGAGCTGCCATTGTAGTTGCTGCAGCTAGCAGAACACGTTTGGCTTGGACTATCTCTTGGCTAGGGTTTGGAACATCTGATCAGCTCTTGTTGGTGCGTTATCCTTGGGGTAAGGTGCGCTACCCTTTGTTTGACTATCTAGCCTAGGGTTTGCTTCCAGAGTGATTCTCTGTCAAGGTTAAGGTGCTCAGAGGGTGGCTTCGGCCTATGGTTAGGTGACAATAGAGATATTGTCAATGGTCAAACAAGCACATCCATTATATTCTAACAGGTTATGGGCCCACACCTCCTTCATTCAGTCTAACCGCTGGAAGGAAACATAGCCGTAAGGATATTAAGCTCGTTGAAGCACTGTCGCTAGGGTTTCTAGCAAGAGCAGTCACCATAGCATTGTCTCTAGGGTTACTAGCAGGTGCAGTTACAAAACCCTAATCCTTTCGTTGAGGCACCTTAAGTGAAGGGATTGACCTAATATCCAGATAGATCAGTGCACCCTAGCCTAGCACATCTCCTGGTACTCTCAGAAAACCAAGACGTGAAGTTTGAGTCTTTGGTCAGATCTAGGGTTGACCAAGTCAAAGCAGCCATGACTTGTTCTATGAAATCAAATAAAAAGTTAGATGGAGCCTCTAACTTCAAAGCGTGGAAGACAAGGATTGACCTCATCCTTGCCTAGAATAAAGTGTTGGATATCGTGAAAGGAAAGACCGTGGAACTAGAGTTTGAAGAAGGAAAAGAGAAGGAACCAAAGAACGTTGTAGTTATGGAGAAGTTAAAAGACGGTGGCATTAATGCAATGAGTATAATAGTGGAATCTATAAAAGACCACTTGATACCCTACATCCCCCATCTTGACTCATCGAAGAAGATGTACGATGCCCTAACAAATCTCTTCTCGGTCAGAGACATTGGACAAATTATGAGTATGAAGAATGAGCTCTGTGACATGAAGATGAATGATGAGGATAGCATAACATCATACTTTGTGAGGATCTCCCATCTAAGAGATCAACTACTTTCTATTGAAGAGATAATTTCAGAGAAGGAATTGGTAAACATAGTACTCAATGGTCTTCCCAAGACGTGGGATGCATTTGCCGCAAGCATGAACACAAGAAAGGAGTATCCTGCATTTGAAGAACTTTGAACTTGTTGTGGTCAAGAAGAATCCAGGATCAGTGCACGAGAGAAACCCCAAAAGAAGTACGATGATCAGGCCTTCATAGCAAGATTCAAGAATTTCAGGAACAAAAGGAAGTTTGGTTCAAGGTGGAAGCCAAATCAAGAGAAAGACATTTCAGAAGTACAATGCTTCAACTATCAAAAGTATGGCCACTACAAGAATCATTGTCCCGAGCTAAAGAAAATGAAGGAGAAACACGAAGCATCAATTGTCGAAGAAAAGGAATCTACAAAGAAGACTAACCAGGATGAAAGAGACTTCTTCTTCTAAAGGTAACAATACTCTTCTCATTTCTTGTACATATCTTGTTTGCATCATCTTTGTACATATCTTGTATATCTATCTCTTGGAAGATAATGTGTTCCAAGAAGAACTATACCTATGGAAGAACAACAAGATAAGGATTGATATCATTAGATAATACACATAAAAGGATGAAATACGTCAAACAAATCATGTGGAAGCTATTGCAATATAAGTCGAATCAATCATGAAGAAACTTAGAAGAAGTAAAGACATAAAGAAGTCAGCAATCAAGAGGAAATTAGAGAAAGACTTATGACGTTTTGTAGAAGACAACAAGATGGAAGCATGGACTCTGTTAGACAAAGAGAGCCAATTATATATTGCAGAAGACAATAAGGATGTGGATGGAAGCGTGGACTCTGTTAGACAGAAGGAGCCGATTATATGCACTCATACATGAAGCAAGGATTAGGAGGGAGCTAATCCTATGATCCATTGAATATGATGAAGTATATATCCATGGTAGCAGCCATAAAAGACAGTATGTGTCCAGTTCAACCTCAAAAGAAGTCTTCTTCGAAGAGAAGCCTTAAAGTATCCCTGGTTGTCCATCCAGATCTGTGATCCTATGATAAAAGAAAGAAGTGAAATCTTTAGGGCATGGAATCTATAAGAAACTCCATGGACCCAATAGCTAAAGGAAAAACATGAGGAAGAACATAAAGATTCCAAGAAACTAGAGAAGCCAAAATAACCAGTCATTGTATCAAGAATCACAAGATTGCCAGCCTGATATGAATTCAATAAAAGCAATCAAGCAGAGGAACTGAAAGTCATGATGAATAAAAGTGTATGGAAGACTTATGAATGAAAGCATTGCGAGATCTAGAACTAGAGGTTCTCCCAGATGGCGGGAGAAGACTATGATGATTACTTGTTCCATTAAACCAAACATATCTCTATATCATCCTCAGCATCCATGAGTTTGAATTCTACATCATATGAATGCAAATATGGTTCTCCAAAACAATTGAACAAAGAGCGTATGAAGAGAAACCTCAAGACTTTGAGGCATACCAGAAAGAGACCCTTGCATGTAGATAGAAGAAGACAACTTGGTGGAGAACCTCTAGTGCACAGCAGAAGCGTGGTGAAAATTTTCTATAACAAAGATATTGTATCAAGATGATTACTCACTAGATCAGATCTCATTATGATAGAAGAAGTGCCACATGGATATGTTCCAGTTTTCCAACAATGATATACTCTATTGATCAGAACTACATGAAGCCTTCCGAGAAAACCAGTGTTCCAGACCAAAGTACATTTGAAATCAAGCATTACTTTATCCGTAATGAAGTTCGGAAAGGAGAAAGTGGTTCTCCATTACATATCTCCACAGATGAGAAGATAAGCAGAAATTTTGGTAAAAGATGAAAGAGTTCGCATACTCAAGCTGGAGCTCGTGGAGACGACTTCCTTATTGAACAAGGAAGAGATAACTCCCAAGTTGGGAGGGAGCACTAAAATATTATTGAAGACATTCACTGAAAAATAGTCCAGCTTGGACAGATTCTTTCCTGTTCAGAAAGTGGATTGAGATTTCCAACGGACAACGATTTCCCATTGTGGTTAACATGGGAAATGGTCCAGATTGCTTATGTATCATAGACAATGACTTACCATTGTGGTTAACATGGGGAGTGGTCTAGGGCAGTCTCTCTTCTTGAGGATTACTCAAAAAGATTGGCCCACCTCGCCGGACAACAATTTCTCATTGTTGTTAACATGAGGAATGGTCCATTTTGGAGGTTGATGCAGGACAATCTTTTCCTCTTGTGGTTAATAGAAGAAATGGTCTGGACAGTCATTCCTTAGGGTTTATACATTCTCTTCAGGGTGCACTTTGATTAGTGTAGGAGGAATGGCCCAGGGTGGGGAATGGTCCAGGCTCAGCAATCAGGGACATGCATTCCTTAGGGTTTATACATTCTCTCCAGGGTGCACTTTGATTAGTGTAAGAAGAATGGCCCAGGGTGGGGAATGGTCCAGGATCAAAAGACAGGATAGTTATTCTTCCTTGCTTGAGAAGAATAGTCCAGATATCTCATTGTTCTACTCTGAGGAATGATATTCTTTTAGATCTCACAGATGTGAGTGAAAGATTGGCTCATATGATTCAATTTATATCATAACATTGTTTTTGTGCAGGTTGATATCAGATAATTGTTATGAAGACTATATGACAGTAGATGTATACTACTGTGGTGGATGTGTTCCATTGTTCGTGACTATACGCTGTTGATCAAGTACTTGTGTGTTACTTGGTGTGGTAGTGTACCACCGGATTGTAGTTATGTACCTACTATGGATAAACACAGTTGTGTTCTATTTTGTTTCGATTGCCTTGAAGACTATCAACAGTATTGGAAATTATTATTAGTTAGATGGATAATCAAAGGACAGATATTTCCCAGACGGAAAATGGTTCAAAGCATTTACTCTTCTAGATTAGAAGAACGGCTCTTGTATCACTCTGAGGAGTGAGCATCATGTTTGATTACTCAGAGAGAGTATGGTTTCGAGAGATGATGCAGCTAATGACACTAATGATGATGATGGTGCTCATGATCTAGTCTACACAACTATGTTGATGCTACCGGGTGAATGGTATGTTTTTGTGCTCAAGACCGTTACCTGTAGTACCTCCCTAGCTAGGAGGGAGTGTTGACATTATGGTATCTGCGGGAGGTATTTACCTCCACGTGTAAAGCTGACAAGGATAGAATACTCCGAAAAGCAAGAAGAAACCCTAATGAGTTGGCTTATAACCCTAGAAGACTTGTCGTCTCAAGAAGATAATTTATATTAGGTTATTAGCCTCCAAGAGAAGAAGTCGGCCAGAAATAATAATATATAATGAACAGACAGATACCCAGAATGAGAAGTCAGCCCAGGCAGTTAGCTAGAATTAGTATAAATACAGGAGGCCAGTTCTCATTCTGGCAAGCAGTCTCAGAATTGCAGAGCAACAACTTGTGCGCACTGCAGTGCCCAGTCTTGTGCGTAGGTTTGAGGAGAGTTGCCATTGCAGCTGCTGCAGCTAGTAGATCACGTTTGGCTTGGACTTTCTCTTAGCTAGGGTTTGGAACATCTGATCAGCTCTTGTTGGTGCGTTATCCTTGGGGTAAGGTGCGCTACCCTTTGTTTGGCTATCTAGCCTAGGGTTTGCTTCTGGAGTGATTCTCTGTCAAGGTTAAGGTGCTCGGAGGGTGGCTTCGACCTATGGTTGGGTGACAATAGAGATATTGTCAATGGTAAAACGAGAACATCCATTATATTCTAACAAAAGGTAGATCATAACAAACTCACAAACTCGTCCAAAAACCCTAATAAAGAAAACATAAGAAACCTTTGATAAGAAAAAGTTATGTCGAGATAAGACCTAGGCTACAGACTGCTATAAAGAGACCAGGACTAGATCAAGAAAACCCATTAGAAGTATGAATTATGGCAGGGAAGAGGATGAGTGCCTCTTCTTTAAAAAATATTTTCTCAACACAAGCACGCTACTGACACTTCAGCAACTTCGTATGGACGCGAGTTGTCTGAAGGTAGGCGGCATATGCACGTGTGCAGATCCACTACAAGCCGTGTACACCTCTGTAACTTTCTAAAAAAAATGAAACCAACAGTCAAGATGTCAAGGCAGGGAATACTAGTATGGAAGACCATAATCCCTTAAAGACTCATACACTTACAGAAACTCAAAAAAGGAAATTAAACGAATTAAAACACCCAAAAAGAATATCCCCTCAAAAACCCTAGAGGTTTCCCTAGTACGGTCACCAATTCTGATGTAGCGGGAAAACCCCCTACGGACTACACCAGGGTTTTAAAGTGTAGGCATAGCTATCTGTCTAAAGTCTCCTACTTTTAACAACTATCTCGACATTACCCCACAATCATACATAAAAAACAAAGTATAAGGATCCGGTAAGATTACCTTAAACTCCACGTCCGGTGTCGATCACTTTGCGCTCAGTTGTTTCTCGACTGCAAATCTCCTCCCAAGGCCAACCTGCATTCACCAAAAGTCAAACAAGAAACTACAAGCATGCATTCTATATATGGATTAGTGGGTTAGATATCATAACAAAAACACAAATAAATCATGAAGATTGAAGACATCATTTGGAGAGACGAAAAACGTATTTATTTATATTAATCTCACAAAGTCGCTTACAATATGAGACCGACAACTGCTGCTCAAACTCGGTCCTGGGATCGTCTTCACCATGTACCAACTGCTTCCACGTATTCTTCTCCTTTTCAGTTCTCTCTAGGGAAATGGCAAGGATTTGCAATAGAGGAAAAAGGAATGAAAAAGGGAATTTTGGCTCAAACTCACAATGTGGTTACAAAATATTGGGGCAAAGGGGGGATATTGAAATGGGCAGAGTTTCTTTGCTCTTGTGCTTCCTGTGAGTATATGCGAGTTGTAATGGTGCAGCAAGCATGTGTACACGGGCAATAGTGGTGCAGGGTGTGTACATCTTCAAAAATATGGTTTTATAAGAGTTGTTCAAATGATGGCTTGGCAAAGATAGCAAGTAAGATGGCCTGATGCTAGGTATGCATGTCTGGTGCAATTTAGGGTTATAACAAGAAGATCTTAGCAGTATCTATCACTGTGACAATCTTCTGACAGGCTGTGAGGATGGCCATTTTCAAAAACTGATCAACGACCACAAACACATAGTCATTTCCATGCTTGGTGGACGACAAACCAGACATGTAATCCATGGAGATGGATTCCCACGACTTCTCGAGAAAAGGAAGAGGGGTGTATAAGCCTTGCTTCTTGATGGCTGGCTTGGCAATGGCACAGACAATGCAAGATCTAATATACTTGCTGACGTCCTGTCGAAGTTTTGGCCAATAAAAATGTTTCTTAAGAACAACCATAGTTTTCTCTACGCCAAAATGTCCTGCCACCCGAATGTAGTGGGCTTCCCAAATCAGCTTTGCACGCTCGCTTGTAGGAACACAGAGATGGCCCAGGTGGCATAAGAGTCCGTCCTGAACGTGAAAATTAGTGACAGGCGCCTGTACCCAAGAGCTTATATGTTAAGAACCAAATATCAATATAGCATAGAAAAACCTCAGTAAAAGTACTCAATGCCTTGAAAAAGAGATGATTTCAGATAATAAGCCTCTTCGAGGGGGCAACCTCCTTTTACCCCACTTAAATGTTCAAGTACAAGATGGTTCAAAATGAAAATGTCTCCTTGGTATATATAGGAGATGAGGAGGTATAATTACAACTAATGGCCTAAAGCCGACATAA